>RYFJ01003070.1:0-105457 GCA_003991445.1 Oryza meyeriana var. granulata | reverse complement strand
CGTGAGTCAAGCAAGTCAATGTAGAAGTAAAGTGCGGTGAAGCATGAGTGTCTATGGCGGATCACTCGTCAAGGGTAAAGGAAGAATTACATTGACAAGTTTCAATGGACTAAATTCATTCACTACAGGTTTAGAATACCATAGAACAATATCTGCATTTGTTGCAACAGAGATGTACTCCCACATGTGAATAACTGGGGTATGTAACCAAGATTAATCGTTAGATTTTATTGAGGAGAAACTCAAGTACACCAATTAGCTATGCGGAGGCATGCGAGGATGAAACAGAAGGTTTGTGGAGATGAGATTTGTGTAGGATCGACCTCATACTAAGATAGGCAATGCAGAGGGGGGTGAATGATTGCGTAAGTCAAAAAAAAATTAACACTTTTCCCTAATCACAAAACCTGAAAATCCGCGTTTTCAGAATTCGGACAGAACACTGTTCGTCACTAAACAGATTGTAGCTGTAGATCCATAACTCCGATCGACCTGAAATTATGATAGAATAAACTCGACACAATTTTCAAACAAACCCAATTGAAATCATGTCAATCGGACTTCCGGATCTTGAGATATTAACAAAAACAAAATTACTCTGAATAGAAGGTGACGAAATTAATTAACCCTAATTAATTGATTTAAACGAGATCCAAAGATACCATGCATGTCTTCCATGTTGTCTTCCTCAAGCCGTTTGTTGCTTACTCCTCCAAATGCGCTGGTGCTCTCCCACCTCTGTCACATGGCCATGTGGTACAACACCGGAGTCTCATCGTCCGCGTCGTCTCAACCGTGGCCATTGGGAGTGCTGGTTCGCTGGTTGGCCCACCGTCCTGCTGAAGCAACCGGAGGCCCTTGGATTCCTTCAAGAGGCGACCCACGTTCTATTGCTCGAGAGCCCGAGCGATTTCTCAGTAAGGGGTAGTGTTGTGACCTTTATCGGCAAAACATATACTCGTCGCAAGAAGCCCAGCCCGGTTCCCCAGCGCCGGGCCACAACACCAACGCTAAACAGCCAAGCTTGTGAGTTGGCAAGTTTGTTAAGTCTTTCATAGTTTTCTGCATGCAGCTTATTGAAAGCTAGGAGGAATAATTGAAAAGATGAGAGAAAGTGTAGGGGTTGGTTAGCTCTTTATGGCTATTTATCTGTAATCTATTGGGGATGAAAAGGAGGAAAAAGAGTAGTGTGTTATTGATCAGACCTCCTGGGGAGGCGATCAGGCTCATATCCTGCCATCGTTTCTAAGCTATCAGATTCAGTAAAAAAACAAATCAATCTAAAATGATCGCTAGGCATGCCACAAAGCGTGAACGAGAAAAAGGATTAATTACCAGGCACTAATCTTCCATAAACTTACCTTTATTATCAAGATTGTGCTTACAAAAATTCTACTAAATCTCTCTATATATCTAACCCCTAACATACCCCTTTTTATAGCCAAAATAATCAGAAATCCCATAGGAAAAGACTCAATGCCCTTGAGATTTCATTGCCACTACTCAGCCTATTTCCAGCCGTCGGATTCGAAATCGACGCTCTAGATTGCTCCACATCACCCGACACACAGAGGGACACAGAGTTCAACGCGTTTCCGCAGAGAATCCCGCTCGTTTCACTGTGCCACGCCGCGTGTGCCCAATCCAGAGTTGACACACTGTCCCTCCGGATCTCCTACGCCCCCGCGCGCGCCCGCTCGCCCACGCCTCCGCTATGCCGGGCTGGCAGTGCCCTCATGCGCGCACACCGCGCTTGCTCGCGCCCTACGCCTGCTAGCCGCCTACTCCCGCATCGGGGAAAAAACTTTGGTGCTTTGCGGTTGCTCACGCTCGCCTGGCAGCTACGCCGCCACCAGCCAGCCCACTCCTGGTAGAGCGACCCGTACGTGCAACGCGCCTGCCTGCACTTTCGCCTAATACTATAGCAAATTACTGAAATTAATTATCAATTTTCGTCCAAAATTCTCTCAAATTTTTTCAGCGATTTTTTATCTATGTCCACGAGCATTTAATGCTACGCACATATATAAACAAAAAAACATTTTTTTCTCAGGCACAGATTCTCACAACTGATATGTCAGTGTACACACACGCTCAACGCACACTTGCCATGAACATTTTATATAACTCAATTATGCAATGCCAATTTTAATATAGACAATTTTGCCAATTTTAATCTGTAAACCAATTTTTCATCACTTTGATTTCAACAATCTCCCCTTGATGAAAACATTGGCAACAACACAACACATGAATATTGAACATTGGTATTTACCTTCCCAAAAAAAATAAATTTTTGTGCATAACTCTCTCCCCCTTTTTGACAATGGATTCATCAAGAATACATGAAGAAAGAAAATTTTTCAATTTTGTATCAATTTTTTATTATGAACACCACAAATCATCAATGTCAACAAGCTCACACATGCCATGCTAAAAGTAATTTACACTCTCACATCCATACACATGCAATGTAAATCTAGCATAACTAAAAATCAAGTACAATTAATAATTTATTGCAAGACATGATATTCCTTTCTCAGCTATTTCAAAACTTGCAAGCATTAAGATAAATGCACTTCATTAGTGCCTTTTTTTTATAAAAAAATTGAGAACTCGATTGATTTCAATCATGATATAAACTGCAAGGAATTATATGCATCATCAGCCTTACTTTTGAACCCGTTCAAGCCTATGTCTTTTGACAATTTCAAGCTTAAGAACTAGGTTTCGGTCATACACAACTTCTTTCAAGTTCATACTAAACTGCAATAGTAAGCAATCTCGTTAAGAAGAAGTGCGACAATGCATATTTCCTTGATCTTTCTCATATTTTTTATAGCACATAATTTTGATCTTTCTTATATTTCTCATAGCATATTAGCACATTTAAAACAAGATCAAAATAGATAAGAAAGTTCAATCATGTCAAGATTTAGTTCAAGTTGTCATTCCATTTAGCTAGTCCCGCAAAGACCAACATCACATATATAAAAACATGAAAGCACTCGTACCTTATGACATGAACATGGCTGCAAATAATACATGTGAATCATATGTAGTGCTCATTATTTTTCAATATATTTTTTACTTTTCAAATAAAGAATATCAAAAAAAATATGTTACAAAAGGTTGATGCTCCCCCTCAAAATAACCCCATGGGATGAATAACCTCAAGTTCTCCCCGAAGACGAGCAAAACGAGAAGAATCCAAAGGTTTTGTAAAAATATCTGCCAATTGATGTTTAGTTTCCACATGATGAAGTGCCACATATCCTTTTTCAACATGATCTCTAAGAAAGTGAAATCTAATATCAATATGTTTTGTCTTAGAGTGTTGTACTGGGTTCTTAGCAATACAAACAACACTTGTGTTATCACAGAAAAACGGAACATTTTCCAAAGTAACACTATAATCCTTAAGTATAGCTACTATCCAAAGTATTTGAGAACAACAATTAGTAGCAGCCACATATTCAGATTCAGCAATGGATAGAGTAACAGAGGATTGTTTTCTAGATGACCAAACAACAAGAGAATTACCCAAAAAGAAACAAGCACCAGAAGTACTTTTTCTATTAAGTCTACATTCTCCAAAATCAGTATCAGAAAAAGCTCTTAAACTAATACATGATGATGCTGATAACCATATACCAAAGTCTTTAGTGCCATGAACATACTTGAGAATTCGCTTAATTGCTTGAAGATGTGAAGCACGTAGGGAAGCTTGAAACTGTGCACATAAACATACAGCAAATTGTATATCCAGTCTTGAAGCAGTAAGATACAAAAGTGAACCAATCATACTCCTATACTCCTTTTGATCAACTAGCTCACCTTCCTCATTAGGATCAAGTGTAGATGTAGCTCCCATGGGTGTCATGATGGGTTTGTAATTCTCCATTCCAAAGCGACATAGAAGATTCTTCGCATACTTACTTTGATGCACAAATATACCTTCTTTTGTTTGTTTGATTTGCAATCCCAAAAAGTAAGTCAATTCGTCCATCATACTCATCTCAAATTCACTACTCATAGTTTCTAAAAATTGGGACACCAAAGCATGAGATGAACAATCAAAGATGATATCATCAACATAAATCTGAACGAATAATTGATCATTGCCTTGCTTAAGAACAAAAAGCGTTTTGTCTACCTTTCCCATGGAAAAGCCCTTTTAAAATAGGAAGTTTTTCTAACCTATTATTCTATGCTCTAGGTGCTTGTTTTAAACCATACAAGGCCTTAAATAGTTTAAAAACATGATTTGGATATTTGGAATTTTCAAAACTAGATGGTTGCTTAACATAAACTTCTTCATTGATAAACCCATTTAGAAAAACATTTTTTACATCCATTTGATAAAGTTTAAAACCTTTAGAAGCAGCAAAGTCTAACAAGATTCTAATGGCTTCAAATCTAGCAACAGGAGCAAAGGTTTCATCAAAATCTAAACCTTCTATCTGTGTAAAACCTTGAGCAACCAACCTAGATTTGTTTCTAACAACTATACCGTCCTCACTTTGTTTATTTTTAAACACCCATTTAGTTCCAATAACAGAATGATTAGGAGGTGGTGGCACTAGTTTCCAAACCTTGTTACGTTCAAAGTTCTCTAATTCTTCATGCATGGCATTGATCCAAGATTCGTCAGTTAATGCATGTGATATATCTTTGGGTTCAAAAGACGTAATAAACGTTGAATGAGCATGAGAGTTTGGATTGTTAAACCTGGAACGTGTCACTCTTTCATGAAAATTACAAATCATTTGTTGAGGTGGATGTATTCTTTGAATGTGTAAGGGAGCTGTTGCTTCAGAAACTTCACTTTCTTCTATTTGATCTTCTACATGCACAGATGATGTGGAAATTTGAGGATTCTCAGTTGTAGGTGAAGTTGTAGTAGGTGCCGGATCTGTTGCAATTGATTGTGTGAGAGGAGTTAAAGCTTCAGCTACATCATCATCATCATCATCATCAATAAAAATGTTCTCCCCCTGAATATATACACCTGTACCTATAATACTTGGACTAGTACCTGGGTTAGTCTCATCAAAAGTAACTTTACATGTTTCTATTATTTTGTTAGTCTCTAAAACTAGAACACGATAGGCACGAGAATGAGTAGAGTAACCAAGAAATATGCCATCAACTGATCTAGCCTCAAATTTATCTAAGTTTCCAGATTTCAGCACAAAGCATTTGCATCCAAATATACGAAAGTGAGAAACACTAGGCCTATGATCAAACCGCAGCTCATAAGAAGTTTTACCAAGCTTTGATCTCAAAAATACACGATTTGAAACATAGCATGCAGTAGATATGGCTTCAGCCCAAAATTTTCTAGTAGAAAATTCATCTAGCATAGTCCTAGTCATCTCAACCAAGATTCTATTTTTTCTTTCAACCACACCATTTTGTTGTGGTACTCTAAGTGAAGAGAATTGATGATCAAGACCTTTTTTAGCACAAAATTGATCAAAAGAAGAATTTTTAAATTCAGTTCCATTATCACTTTTAATTGCTCTAAGAGCTCCTGGGTGATCAACAGATAATCTAAGAGCAAGACTTCTAAAAAAACTAAAAGCCTCATCTTTAGATGCCATAAAATAAACCCAAGAGTATCCAGAGTAATCATCAACTATTACCAGCATGCACCACTTACCTCCAAAAGATTGAACTCGTGATGGTCCAACGGTATCAAGGTGTAGAAGTTGTCCTAGTGCGTTTGTCATCACCATAGTAAGAGGTGAATGTGAACCTGCATGCATCTTACCATGTCTACAAGAAGAACATACTATATCGCTATCACCCTTAAGCTTAGGTAGACCACCTATAAGATCCAAACCACTAACACGTGTTAAATGATCAAAACCAACATGGCCAAGTCTACGGTGCCAAAAGAATAAGTCTTTAAAGTCATTGGCAACTAAACACCTATGCTTAACAGAAGATGACACATCAAAATCAGCTTTAAACACTCTCCCAAAACGTGTAATATTAAAGACAAGATCTCCTGAAGCATCTAATACTCTACATCTACCTTTTTTAAAGCACACTTCAAGATCTTCATCAATCATTTGTGAAACGGAAAGCAACTTATATTTTAAGTTCTCAACAAGAGACACATCCTTGAACATAAACTTATCGCTTGCCCTTACCGTACCTTTAGCCACAACCATAGAAGTAGAAGCATCTCCAAAAGTTACCTTTTCAACATGCGATGCTCCTGTGAGATAGGAGAACCAATTCTTGTCACCGGACATGTGGCGTGAGCATCCGGAATCCACTAGCCAAATGTTCTCCTTCCTCGCGCGAAGTGCCTACATAGAAGAAAACAGTGTCGAGGTCTTAGTATCGGAGTTAGTAATATAGCATTTAGGAATCCAGTACTGAGACACACGACGCACACCAGTAGACATAACACAAGTATTTTTATGCAAAGGTTTAAATCTATCATTACTCATGTTAGTAGTACTAAAAGGGCGTGCCTTTCTCAAATTTGACCATGCCTTAGCCTTTTCTCTCATTTGTTGCTTAGCAAATCTAAAACAAAATTCTACTTTATGTCCATCTCTACCATAGTGAGTGCAAGTGTACTTAACTTTATATTTACTGTTAGGAGTAGAAGCTACATTTGTACTAGTTGTGCCAGTAGATGATATGATACCACCAGATCTGAAGATTGTCTTTTTAGGTTCATCAGCTATCTCAATTATGCCACTACCAAGTGATTTAACAATAGTTAGAGCATGAGTCTTAGAATAATCATAAGGATCATAACCAACACCCGTTTTAAACTTTTGAGAACTAGTCTTTTGATTCAAAATTTGATTCAAGCTTTTAGTTCCCATCTTTTCTTGCAAGTAATCAATACGCTTCAAAAGAGTGTCACAATTTTTACAAGAGACATGCTGAAATTTATCCCTTTTACCACAGTTAGAGCATGAAAGAACCTTATGAGTAGCAAGATCATCTTTTAGTTGAGCAATTTTAACATCAGCATCTTTCAACTTTAACTTAAGAGAATTGCAATTATCACAAGAAGCAAATTTATCAACTACACAAACATGTTTATCATTTTTCTCTTTTTCAAGCTTAAGGTCCTTTAAAGTAGAAGCATGCATATCCCTTACAGAAGTAAATTCAGCATAAACTAAATCACATGATTTGCAAGAATCATCTATAGGAGTCAAAGTTTTAAGTCTTGCAATTTCATCATTTAATTTTTCAACAAATGCATCTTGTTTCTTAATCTTTTTATCTCTCTTCTCTAATAAAGTATCAAGTTTTTCAACAGCACAAGCTAAATCATCATAAGAAGGTTCTACCTCATTGTTGCTGTCATTGTCGATGTCACTATTGGTGATGCTTCTGCTACTTGCCATCATACATAGACCAATCAAACTTTTCTTGTCTTTGGGAGTAGCATCATCATCACTCTCGGTGTCCACATCGCTTAGATTTACCTGTTCAAGAGCAGAAAGAACACGGTGCACTACCTTCTTGTTCAAATACCCCTTCTTCTTAGTGCTCTTGAGTGTTCGCTTCTTGTCACTCTCTACCTTGTCTTCCTCCTCATCTTCATCCCTAGAAATTCTTGCTAGAAATTTTGGACATTTAAGACGAAAGTGATTAAGCGAGCCACATTCAAAACATCTCCGAGGTTCTCCACCATTTGCTCTCTTTCTGGATCGAACATTTTGCAAAGCTTTTGTGAAGCGAGTGGAGAGGAGTGCCAAATCATCTTCAGGAAGTTGTTCTAGCTGTTCATTAGTTAGTGAAGACAAAAAGGACAAAACATAGATAGATGAAGAGTTATCACCAATAGAGTTGTTAGTTTGTGAAGCTAAAGCCATTGATTTATTAGCCATATTTTTTCTAGCAAAAACATCTAGCTCATGAGTTTTCAATTTAGAATAAAGCACATCTAATATAAGTGTATTCATGGTAGTAGATTCTCTAATTGATGTTATCTTCATCTCCCATATAGACATATCTAAAGCTCCTAGCAATTGGCAAGAATTTTCAGCCTCAGAATATATAACATTAACAGATCGCAAGTTGCTAAGAATCTTATTAAAGCGAGCAAAGAAATCATCAAGAGATTCACCAGGTTTCATCTCAAAACACATGCATTCCTTTTTATACATGTCCTGTCATACCTCTTTTACCGTGTTTGACCCTTCGTGATAATCACAAAGTGCTCTCCATACCTCATGTGCTGACTTGAGATGCACCACACGGTCAAAGTCGCTTCTTCCTAGCCCTTGAATAATCAAATTCCTCGCCTTGCTGTTAGCCTCCACCTGTGGCATGTTCGCTGCTGTCACTGCATCGTTTTCGGGAACTTGATATGGCTTGTAGATTTTCTCCCATATCGCAAAGCCTTGAGCTTGAATGTATGCCTCCATCTTAGCCTTCCAATACTGAAAATCAACACCATCGAAAACACAAGGTTTTGTGGAATACCTATCCGTCGACATATTTTCTAATCGCAGGTTAAGATCAATTAGAAAAGATAATAAAATAAATAACCTTGCTCTGATACCACTTGTAGGATCAACTCATACTAAAATAGGCAATTAGAGGGGGGTGAATGATTGCGTAAGTCAAAAAAAAATTTAACACTTTCCCCTAATCACAAAACCTGAAAAACCACGTTTTCAGAATTTGGACAGAACACTGTTTTGTCACTAAACAGATTGTAGCCATAGATCCGTAACTCTGATCGACTTGGAATTTTGAAAAAAATAAACTAGACAAAATTTGCAAACAAACCCAACTAGAATCACATCAATCGGACTTCCGGATCTCAAGATATTAACGAAACAAAATTACTGAACAGAAGGTTGACGGAAATTAATTAAGCCCTAATTAATTGATTAAACGAGATCCGAAGATACATGATGTCTTCCATGTTGTCTTCCTCAAGCCGTTTGTTGGTACTCCTCCAAATGCGTTGGTGCCTCTCCCACCTCTGTCACGTGGCCGTGTGGTACCAACACCGGAGTCCATCGTCCACGCTCGTCTCAACCGTGGCCACTGGGAGTTGCTGATTCGCTGGGTCGGCGGGCCTGCTGCTGAAGCAACCTGGGAGGCCCTGGATTCCTTCAAAGAGGCGCATCCAACGTTCCAGCTCAAGGACGAGCTGTTTCTCCAGGAGGGGGGTAGTGTTGTGGACGCTTTTGTCAGCAAAACATATACTCGTCGCAAGATGCCCAGCCCGGTGTTCCCAGCGCCGGCGTCCACAACACCAAGTGGCTGAACAGCCATGTCTTGTGAGTTGGCAAGTTTTGTTAAGTCTTTCCATAGTTTTCTGCATGTAGCTTAGTTTGGAAGGCTAGGAGGAATAATAGGAAAGATGAGAGAAATTATAGGGAGTGGTTAGCTTCTATGGCTATTTATCTGTAATCCATTGGGGATGAAAGGGAGGAAAAAAGACAGTTGTTATGATCAGAACCTCCTAGGGAGGGCGATCAGGCTCATATCCTTGCCATCGTTCTAAGGCTATCAGATTCAGAGAAAAACAAATCAATCTAAAATTGATCGCTAGGCATGCACAAAGGTGGACAAGAAAGAGGGATTAATTACCGTACTAATCTTCCATAAACTTTACCTTTATTATCAAGATTGTACTTACAAAAATTCTACTAAATCTCTCTCTATATCTAACCCCTAACACCTTACCACCTTACCCTCTTTTTATAGCCAAAATAATCAGAAAATCCCATAGGAAAAGGCCTCAATGCCCTTGAGATTTCGTCGCCACTACTCAGCCTATTTCCAGCCGTCGGATTCGAAATCGATGCTCCAGATTGCGCCACATCACGTGACACACTGTTGACACCGAAAATCACCAGCAGCGTCGAGAACAAGCTGAGGATCTGGTTCGATGCACTAGACACGCGAAGGCCTGGGAGATCTGCTTAGCTCTAGTGCAGGTCCTAAATAGTTGAGGTTCGTGGGCGTGCCAGTCAATTTGACCCCGCAATTGACAAGGAGATAGAAAATGGTTAGATCATTGATCCAATCGGCCGACAGGCCGATATAGACTTCCTCCAGCCGATTGCCGATAGTACTTGTATATCAGCTAGAAAGCCGATGATGGTATAAGCAGATAATAAGCCAGCTGATTGCCGATAACACTTGTACATCAGCTAGAAAAACCGATGATAATATAAATAAATAAATCAGCCGACTACCCGACTTCCAATAGAACGTGTACATCGGCTGGAAAGCCGATGATAGTGTAGATAATCAAAATAATAATCAAGACAATGCAGTCGGCTTTATCTAGTAAAAGATAATTTATTGGCTAGACACTCCGATAAGACGCTTGCATAAAATCTATCAACCTAGCAGGAACAACTTATCGTTGGTAGTTTAGTAGGTCAGACCTAACCGATGCAGCACAGACTGATGATAAATTATCCCCAGTAAGCCGATAAAATCTATGCACGCGTGATGTGATATATCCACTCGGCCTAAGAGATCAAACTTAACTGATGCAGCCGTAGACAGAATAGATACACCGTGGTAAGCCGACTACCGTAGATCAGCTAGAATATCGGACCAAACCAAGGAAGTCCTAGCCGATAAGGTAGTCGGGGTAACGAGACTTACCCTCTCGTAGGAGTTCGGACCTAACCGATGCAGCCCGGCTGGAGAAGCAAGAACCCGTTGAAAAGAGTGGCGATGCGCCGGATTTGTATTGATCTGAGAGATAGTTTACATGGTCCTCGGGCATACGTATTTATACCCCGAGTTGATACAGTCCTGATCGGATACGAAACAGGAGTTTCCTAACTATAAAAGGAAAATTAACAAGCCTTGATCGGACACGAGATCAGGTTTTCCTAAAAATTATTAAAGGTACCTAATTTATAGATAAAATAGTGAACTGCCATGCTGTGGTCTTCACGATTCCTTTCTGAATTTGGCTGCTTCTAGATTAGCTTCTATCGGCTGATATAGCCTCTTTCTTTAACCGAACATGATAATGAACCGTACCAAATTTTGGTGTTAACATACACAGAGGGCCACAGAGTCTGACGCGTTTTCGTAGAGAATCCCGCTCGTTCATTGTTGCCACGGCGTTGCACCAATCCAAAGCTGACACCTATCCCTCCGGATCTCCTGCACCCCCGCGCGCGTGCCAGCTCGCGCCACGCCTCGGCCATGCCGGGCCGCAGCGCCCCGCGTGCGCCCGCGCCTACTAGGCCGCCTGTGCGCTGACTCTTGTGCGCCCACGCTCGCCTGCTGCTACGCCGCCGCCAGCCCACTCCCGGCTAGGCCGCGCCCGTACTGTGCAACCGGACTGCCCGCACTTTCGGCCTGATACTGTAGCAAATTCTAAAATTTAATTTATCAATTTTCATCCAAAATTCCTCCAAATTTTTTCAGCGATTTTTTATCTATTTCCAGCATTTAATACTTGCACACATATAAACAAATTTTTTTTTCAGGCACAAATTCTCACAACCTGACCTATGTCAGTGTACACACACGCTCACCACACTTGCCATAAACAATTTTAATATAACTCAATTATGCAATGCCAATTTAATATAGACCAATTTTGCCAATTTTAATATAAACCAATTTTTCATCACTTTTGATTTCACAGTTTGGCGCATTTTAAGCATCGTATGTCTCCGACGGGTGGGCCCTCGTGCAGTCTCCTCTTCTCCATCAATGATGTGTGGACCCCAATGATCAGACGCCCAACCAATCTTGGCCTTCCGATGCATCTTCATAAAATCCTCCCCGATCTGTGTTGCTGTTTTCATCCTCTCCCTCCTCGGCGTTTTTTTGACTCGGCGTCGGCATTCGTCGTCGCCATCCCATGAGCTGACGCTGTTGTGCCTTTTCTGTGTCCTCGCCTGGGTACTACAGCCGCCGACCTCGGCAAGTCTCTGCCCTCCGCTGCCCGCTCGTCGCCACAATCCGCTGCCGGTTGCCCCAGCGGTTTCATCGCCCAGTCGGCCACGCTGTCCCCGGTTCACCACCTCTCCGCCCCCCTCACTGTCCCAGGTCGGCCCCGACTCACCGACGCGTCCCCGCCGTGTCGTCGTCGATCGCCGTTGGACATCAACCTCCCCGCGCCGTTGTCACATTGCTAGACACCCTCGTAGTCGAGCCTCCTTCACCCACGGCGACCCCCGTGCATAGTTCTCCAACGGGTCTCGGCCGTCCATCATGTACGATCGGATTTGGCTCATGCAATCTTCATAAAGCCCGTGATTAAATCTCGTCTGTCTAAACGGTTCCAATTTAATCCGAGCCGTCGGGTTTCCCCAACCCTCAACCAGTGCCATCTCCACCCTAATCGTCACATCGGCATCCACATCATCGCCATCTCACCCTGCCAACCCAGCCGGTTCATCACACATCACTCTTCTCTGGTCTATGGACCTAGACCCTGTGATCTAGGTCACCGCTAGTGGGCCTCACTATTGTACATAGCCAAAATATTCATTTTAATCCCAAAATCTAGATAATATTCCCGAGAATATTCTTTCTCTTTTTCCTTTTCGAATTTTCTCTGAATTCAATCTTCCGAAGGCCGTATCTTTTCCGTTTGAACTTCGATTCGACCTGTTCTTCTTTCTAAATTCATTTAAAATTATGATCTACTTGTTTATGTACTTTTTATGTACTATTTATTTGGAGTTTCTTAGGGTTTTTTCTCATTTTGTGTGTGGTCGCATATAATCGCCGTTTCGGAAAATTGCGGAGTCGGCGGAAGGGTTCGGAAGATTTGCAGAAGGCATTTTGTTGCACGGCAAGTCACACGACAATCTCCTTGAGTATGTTGATCCCATTTGTGAAATCTATTTTTATTTTAAAATTATTGCATGAAATGTTTTGGAATGACATTATTACGGGTAATTATTTAATAACCAACATTCCTTGATATTTATGGCCATATTGTCATTGATACCTATACCTTGATACCCTGGGTAATTAATATTGACTAGCTGGATGTTTAATTATTTATCTGGCTAGATTATTTAGGATTTGTTAGCCATGCCTAGAAACTGTGGTGTCATTTTATGTGGGATTACTATTCATGCACCAATGATTCTATAATTGTTAAAGGCTATATTTTCACGACAGTGAGTCATGGTTGGTTAATTAATTGTGCCAACTAAAACTTGACTGAGAGTAGGTTGTGAGCACCAGGATTGTGAATGTTGCTAGTGGTGCTCATGACAGTTAAGGACCGGTTCACGGATTACTTGTTGCAAAGCATTTACCGTACTAACCACAAGCCAGAATGGGCAACGGCTGGATCTGTAGTGTAGCGAGTTCAACAGGAGGCACCATAGTGTGTTGTGGCTGTGTCAATAAGACCACCATGGCTATGCCAATAAGTCCATGTTTCAGGCATTAAACCGTCTCCCTATCGAGGAACTTAATCAACCCTACCGGAGACTGGTGGTTCAGCGGGTGACCATTCTGTTGGGCAAGTTATGTGAAAGGTCTTGTCATGATTTCCCCCTTTGTAGTACCATGGTGGTATTTTAGGGCATGGTGACATGTGCGGAATTGTGTCTTGTGGGTAAAGTTGTACAACTTTGGCCAGAGTAAAACTATTCAAATAGCCATGCTCGCGGTTAATGAGCGAGCCTAGCAATGTTTTCTATGATTAGTCCCACATTGCTTAATGATGATGATAAATGGTGGAAATTTGATCGCTCCAGTTGGAGGGTTTGTGGGCACCCGATTATTCTGCACTATAAGAGGTAATTGGTACGACAACGCGAAATATCTAGTTGGATGGGGTCTCGAATAAAAACCAAATAGAACTGTAACCATCCAACCTCATCGCAGCCTTGTCACACAAATCACCAATTATAATGTAAAACAACCGAACGCCAGACTAAGAACACAAGAGATATTTGGAAGAATAGTTACACCAGTCCACACGGCGAGATATGCCCGTCAAACCACACGAAGGCAGCGACCAAACACGATACATATCTCTGAGGACATGGTCTACGGTTGAACTATTCTCCATGCATCTCAACTGTTCTAAGTCTATACTCATGCAGACTAGCCCCAGGAAAATTGCTAGTCCACACTTTCATCTCTAGCAATGGTATGCAATAAGTGGTTGTACAAGTAAGTAAACTAAATTTTCTACACCAGAGTTACATAGGTCAAATGACCAAATAATATGATTCAGCGGAAGCTTGTCTACCCATACCACAGGCAATTCGACTAGGGGTACACCCCTTAAAGAATCAATTCTGAAGAAGCAACGGAATCCCGTAGCACTCAACCTACAACCAGGTAATCAACAGAAGTATTTAAATGGTAATTTAGAAAGCATTTAAACAAGTATAATAAGTAGTGAAGTGATCAACATAATATCAACATAATAATTTTCCTGCTTGTGCCCTCCTCAGCAACAAGTCATCATAAACATTGTAATAATCATAGTAGTTCTCATAAATCACCAATCCTCATCCCAATTTCATAAAGCATTTTAGAAACATAAATCTATACTCAATGGACACAACCATGCTGCTCATGACCGTGAGCACGGCTAACCGATTAGTTTTGACTCTGCAGAGTTTGTACATCGTTACCCACATGATGTGATAGAATCCCAACGGCTACACTCTAGTTTGTCCGGTACCCGTCGGTACCACCACACTCTTCACGTTGAATGCGGTCTAGAGGTCACAACACAGCTTTTACATTACCTAACATTTAGCCTTGCACCAGCACGAGGTGTGTTACTCCACACTGGGGCGCTACCCCAATGCCATGGGTGGCGGGCCCACGCCTTAAACCCAGCGCCGTGGCGGCAACCGTCCTGGCTCCCCACGAGGCACACAACATTGTATCGGACAGACTTAGACAGCTATGCCATGAGGTGATCACAGTCCCTCATGGTTCACATAGGTAGTTCTTATGAACAGCCCTACAGTACATTCGTAGGCACTGTCCCTACTACTCAGCCTACCAAAATGCAAGGCTAAACATTAAGTAACTTAATCCGCTATGGCTATCCCATAACTAGCACATATGGTTGTACTGTTTAACATGAGGAATGACACTGAGTTCGGTCCTTAATCGACCCGGGCAAACACTCCCCCTATCGGTGTGCAACTACTCCATATGCACACCACTTGCCGCCCAAGTCTAAATCAGGTTTTTCATCGTTTTAGTTCACAAATAATCAGAGGCTTCACCTCTGTCCAGAAGTTATAAAATTCCCATTTTCAAAGGTATATAATGATCACTGTAATATTTAGCACGTTACTAAGCATGGCTAAGCATAAGCGAGTGTATTGACTTAATATAGACCCCATGAGTACAAACCAAGTACTTTAAACAAGCCTAAGGTTACAAACAACAAGGAATACAATGTTCTAAGGTGAATCATGCAACTAATAGGTTATAACTACCATTTACCACAATTCAAATACCATTATTCACAAATACACATGCAATTTTGCAAACAACACATTTCATTCCCCAAAACATAGGATTCAATTTGTTCAAGGAGGGGAGAAAACTTGCCTTACTCTTGAGTACTCGGACTCCAACTAATTCGTTCTCTAAAAGGAAAATAACGTACGATCGTATAAATAGCAAATAATGCGAAAAATACAAAATGCTCTAATATGCATGAGGGTTATACCTTAGGTTGCTACTGGTCTAAAGTGAATTTAGGTGAAGGAATTTCTATTTTATCGTTTATGGTTTGGGAGTTATGAATTTTATGAGTTCTATACGAAAATACGTCCGAATACGATATAAGGTAAAATCTGAAGTTATTTTAATATGTGTGAAATTCACACAGTGGCTTGGTACTGACTTTGTATGATTTTTAGTGAAGGAGTTTCTATTTTATCAACTTCCAATTTGGAGATATTAATTTCATAAGTTTTAAGCTTCTATACGGTATCTATACATATAATTTAATATACATGTGTTTTAGGACTATGTTTCTATGAAATATAATTTTATATATTTAGAGAAGGATGTGCTGTGAACTTATTGCCATTTGGGTGCATTTTATTTAGAGTAAAATGAAGTTTATATAATTTTTAGAAATTATTTTACCTCCTAGACCTTATATAAACATTTATCCTCCGCATAAAATATAAAGAGGGTTCTCATGTTAGTTTTAGCAAATTCTCAGTTTTCAGAAGTGGAGAGCAAAATATTTTGAAGTTAACAAAATTGGTTTCATATTATTTGGAGCTTATATGAATTTCTTACATATTTTAGAAGTTAATACATATTCTATATGCTAATTTATATATTTACCTATTATAAGTTTCTTATGAGTGTCTTTTATGTAAATGAATTTTAGTTTTAGTTTGCTTCAGAAAAGACCAATATTTTATGAATTTACTAAACCTTGATTTAAGGTAAAGATGAAATAACTAAATTTGCATATGAGTTATGTATTATATTCTTTATATTATTTTTGAGACATTTTAGGTACTGGTTCTTCCAGATTTCAAGCAACAGAAATAAAGTTCATAATTTTGTGATTCCAACAAATTTTGTTTCATAATTTTTGGAGTTAAAATGAATTTCTTATATATGTTTGAAGTTATAGCTACTTTTCAGTTAAAGAATATTCCCAGAAATTGTTTTCCCTTTTCTTTTCTTTTTCTTTATCTTTCTCCCTGGCTGGGTCCACCTGCCAGCGGCCCAGGAGCAGGGGAGGTCGAGGTGGCCATGGCCGGCGGCGCTGTCTGGCCTCGCCGGCGACGAACGACGGCGCGGATGGGAAGGTGGCCAAAAGGTAAAAGGCCGAGGAGCTCTCGGTGAACATTCCGGTGGTCGTCTTACCGCCTTGGGTGACCGGAGTCGACGGCAACGACGGCGGAGGCGGCGGAGTGGTTCGGGTGGTCGATGCATGTCACGGTATGGCTTGGATCTAGCCTATCCGAGGTATGCATGCGAGTCTAAGGACTACCAGGAGGCTTACCATGTGTTCAGCAAGGAATGGCAAGTGCGGAAATTCAGCGGCTATGGCGTCCATGGCTTGGCGGCGGCGCGGACTCCTTCGGGTGGATGGCGACAGCGTGTTCCGGCCAATGAGCTGGCAAGAAGACACCTGAGGGTGGTCAGTGAGATCCTAGGGGAGCTATTGGTGTGAGGAATCGAAGATCAGCTCACCGGTGAAGACGAATTTCACGGCGGCGGCTCGCGGCCGGACTTGTGGACGACGACGCCGATCTCCTCGTTGGCTCTACCTCCGGTCAAGGTTCTTGGGGCATTCTGCAGCTAGTGGAGACACAGGCTTGGCGGCGAGGTGGCTCGGGCTGGGATCGCCGGAATTCGCCGGAACAGCGAAGACATCGCGGCGGTGCTCTCTGGACCAAAAGTGAGGACGGCGACGACTTCGGCCAGCGGTCCCTAGGGTAAAGTGATACAAAAATGGATCGGTTAGGAGATGGTGATCACGTTCCGATGGTTAGGGAAGGACAGATCTCACCGGAGTTGAGTTGGTTTGGATCGAACGGCTGTCGGCGTCAGGGAAGACGATGCCGTTCCTGGCGAACCTGAGGTAATTTCTCTCGGTTTCACCGTGGAATAGATAGAGTGAAAGAGGAAGAGGATGATGGCGAAGTAGCTGGGTAAAGGGTGAAGTTTTCCACGGTGTGTGGACTCCTTTGGTGGCACTGGATGGCATCGACGCGTGGGATGTGGCGTGGCAGCGTTCCAGGGCATGTGGGCGAGCTAGAGCGGTGCCTGAGACTGACCAGCGGGTCCAGGATGTCTGTGGGGCCCACATGGCAGTGAAGTAGGGAGAGGAATCCTCTAGAGACTGTGTGGGAGGCTGCATGAACAGCTGTCTTGCACTGATGATTTTGCCGAGTTAGAAATGGTTCCTAGGGTTGGTAAATTTCACATGTGTAGATGGATATATATTCTACTACCCTGCCAAGTCCCAAGGCTAGGGGATTTATATTTTTATTGTGGCAAAAAGATGAAATAGGCTTAGTAACACAGTTTTCTGTAGTGCACTAGTCTGAGTCAGTGAGCTTGGGCCTATTATTTTATGTGCAAAATTTGTGAAGGTTGTACTGAAATTTTTACTGTAATCATTTCACAATCTAAAACAGGTTCTGGTAAATTTTGGTGAGAATATGATTGATGGGTTAATTCTGGCAAAAATGTCAAATAGGCAGTCTGCAGGTGAAAGTTTTTCTGTATTGCTGAATTAAGAGTATTTATTTGAGACAATTATTGAATTGATAAAATTTGGTAAAAATTAATGGAGATAGAGAAGAATGTGATTAACTTGCTGAAAAAATTTTGTTGCTAGAAGTGATCTGGTTTATTTTTGGTGAATTTGCAAAGTAGGGTTGTTGATCCAGTTTTTCTGCAGTTTCATTTATTTCTCCAGTTCCTTGATCTTATCATTTTATGTGTTTTATTTGGGAGATAAATCAAACCAAAATTCCTGATGTTGTAGAATTCTTGTTGACACACCTTTTGGTATAATTTCACTGCATACTTAATCTTCATTTTTATTTGGTGAATTTTAGAAGTATACCTATTCATCTTTAGCTAGCTTCCTAGTTTTGCTGATTTGAGGGATTTGATTGTAGTATTTATTGAAGTGATAAAATCATGTAAAATTTACAGTGGATTAATTATGTGGGATAGTGTTTACAGGAATTTTTCCATGCTTTTATGTTTGACCAATCATTTTTAGAAATTCCTTAGGCTATACAAATATATATGCATCCTATTATGAAAATGCACTTTAAGATCCAAAAACAATCCAAATAGAGAGTATGCACATGAAATGGTAATAATTTATTTATCTCCATATTTTATGTCAAACTTTTATCTATACATAGTTAGTCATATTATATTCTCTGTTTCTTGTGAGTTAACTCCTAAAATCTTTATGCACTCCGAAGGTATTTTAACTTGGTCAAAACCTCTTATCGTTGCTCCCTAGTTTGGAAATTATAGGATTTTACTTCCGAGGTCTTTTTGTTATTTTGTTTTGGTTAGAATTTCGAAAGTCAAAATTCTGGTCTGTTACAGGGTTATGGTTTGGGCCTGAACTGCGTTGGAGCGCTGTTCAGTGGTTGATCTAATATTGACTATTAATTAAACTATACTATTTCCGATGTTTTTAAATGTAAATATTTTAAATGTTGTTTTATGCAAATACGACATATTATTCCTTTTCTTTGGAATTCCTGTTGCATTATATTGTATTTCCTAGTGTGGCTTGTTGAGTACAGTGGGTGGTAGTGTGGCATTTTATTGCATTATATTGCAATCATCAGAGTGAAGCTTTGTGAGGAGGAGAAGTTTGGTGTTTGGCTTATACCCCAGTTGAGCTGCCTGTGGCTTGGTGTTGAAGCTACGCTAGTTGCCGTTCCGCTGCGGTTTTCTTCTGTGTGAGGACTAAGTGTCTCTGTTGTAAGTATTTATCATTACTACGTTTTGGTTATATTTATCAAATTATCGGTTTGTGTACCTCGGCTGATTCCTGAGGAGGATTTATTGCACAAATTAGCTTTACAAATTCTGGTGAATTTCTGGGCGTGACACGGGTGAAGGCACAACTTCAAGGCGACCCCGTTCTAGACGTTCTTGAGCATTTGGTGGTGCTGTGATGTAGTGTTAGTCCATGTATTGATGTAATAGAGATTCTATAACTTAAGTTCTCCTGTTGTGTTGCGTGCTTGATCTTTGTTATAGAACGATATGTACCGTATTGTTGTCTTTTATTATCATGTAATAATGCTATGAACCTTAACAATAATTTTTAATGTGGTTGTTCAATTAACTTTGAGAACTTACTCTTACTTGTTGCTTTCATAATAAAAATTACGCTAACTCTCTATTTGTATGTAGGTATGGCGTACCAGACACCGGAGCTGCTCGACCAGGGCCTCGACCGGTCCCACCGGTCTTACTTGTCAGCCGTTGAGGGTGCCGAGCTGAGCACCTTACGTCCACGGCCTTCACGTCACCTCCTGCGGATAGACCCCCATTCCGTGAGAGGCAAAAGATGTACCAACATTTATTCCCAACATTTTTACATATCTATGTTCCCCAATATTGACTACAGTGCTATATTTTACAGGTTGCATGAGTCTGAACTTCTTTCACTGTGCAGGCTAGTCGAGCCCGCACTGGACGAGAGGGACCCTGCGAGGCGGTGGGACGCTGAACGGTTACTTCTGGCAGCACTGGTGGATTGCTGGAGATCGGAGACGCACACATTCCACCTACTGTGCAGCGAGATGGTTCCCACACTGCAGAACGTGTCATACCTGCTGGGCCTGTCGCATCCGGTTGACGGTTTGCATGGATGGGCACAGGATATCACTACTCGGTTCACAATCGTGCAGCACTGGCCTGGACTTGATGCGCTGGGTTCGCTACCGGCTTACACCACGAGTGGCCCTTCACAGGCGTGGATGCTACAGTTCATCGTAAGTCGCGTATTCCAGGTGCGATTATCACCGGTTGCCCTCTCCTTCTACAGCTATGGGTGGCCTAGCGGTTCGCAATAGGCCGCCCTCTGATTCAGCACTCTCCCTATAAGGGCGGCCTTGGAGGCTTGTATGGGCAGTCGGCCGACGATCGTCCAATTATGGGGACAATATAGTGTCGCCGTGAGGTACGTAACATGAAATTTTAGGTTTACTACTTATGTGCAAACACTGATGTGTTCTCCCTGTCCTATTTTGCCACATCGTTATGCCCACGCGCAGGTTAGTAGGGCCTACTCCAACTTCGTGATGGAGTTCGACCGCCTGCAACCCAGTGACGTTGTCTGGGAGCCGTATAGTCCGCAGGCCATCGTGGCCCGTGCACCGCTCGGACTCGGCTCTTTGCACGCGTGACCAGGCATACTGGATGACGACAGTGCCGATGGTGTTCGACATCTTCGTCGAGCCCCACTGTCCGCAAGCGCGTGATGCGACAGTTCGACCTACGTCAGCACTTCCCTGTGCCCGTGAAGCTGGTTGTCCCGCGCGACGTGCACCGGTTAGTACAGCTGCTATCTTCATTGAGTACTACAACTCTTTTATGAACTCTAATACACTCTCTGCAACTAGGTATACTCTAGGGGACAGGCAGGCGGCACTCAGTGGGTTCCCCGACTGCAGAGGTACGTGGACGACTGGTTTTTAGCGATGGAGGAGGTCATCGACGAGATCAGTCCACACACTGAGGCTGCCTACCTAGGATACCTTAGGTGGTACCAGCCCCGCACTCACACACATGTGACGTTCACCCTAGCGGATCCACAGCCACATGTCACTGCTGTGACTGACGCGTATCCTACACACCATGACCAGGACTACTTCCGCGTGGTGTGTCACGTTCTCTTTGCACTTTGCTATTCCCTTTGTAGGTGTTCACAGTTCTAACACATATTCACGTCACATTGAAATAGGCTGACGCAGCGCGACAGTTAGGTTGAATGTGGACGCGGCGTTCGACGGTGGACGTTAGGATCGTGCTGACTGCGGAGGAGCAGAGGACGACTTTTGGGAGGATCCATCGGTCGATGCACACAGTGATTCATGTGCTCACTTGTCGTGCGGTCGATGCAGTACCTCCCGTAGCTGTACCTCAGCACCATCCACGGCCCGCAGGAGCAGGAGTGCACCAAGAGATTTCCAATCAGCCAGCTAGCCCCTCTAAAGGTAAATTCCGCTAACCATCGGTTCATACCATTTTTCCTTCTATGACATGCACTGTTTTATATCAATATGCTTTCGTGCAACTTTCGCTACACCGTACCTAGATCCCTTCGGAGCTAGCACGCCATGCAGGGAGCGTACCACACACGACCGCACATGCAGCAGGGCATGAGTAGTGCCCCCGGGGCCACCACAGGAGGTACTTCAGGTTAGATGCATGGTGTAAAGTTTACTTTTGCCTTGCAAAATTCTGATTTGCAATTATCAATAATTTTTTGCACAGGGTTCCACTCTACACCATTGAGGATGTTTGCTGGCACTGGCTCCTCCGCGCAAGACGCACACGGCAGCGGTTGGGCGCCGGATCCCTTCAAGGGCGACGACTTGGAGGACGCTAAGATCAGGAGGTACTAGGTTCCTCGCAGCTTGGAGGAAGCTCCGCCACCGAGACACAGGACCACCAGCTGCCATACCCGTGCAGGTGAGCCGCGTTGGCCGTGCCGTACCACTAGACCGGCTGACCTACTCCGAGGGCCACATACGAGCGTAGGGTAGAAGGATGAAGAGGACTAGAGGTTATGGCTAGGGCCCATAGTACGTTGTACCAGTAGTAGTTAGCCTGTTATACATATGTTATATCTTTTGTACGTCATGTTTTATTAATCCTACGTTTACTGCAAAAACCTCTTTACTTCCTTTACGCTTGTTCTCTCAAAAAAAAGTTAATTTGCAGTCTTCTTTCTAAGAAAAGTAAGAAAAAAACTATGTTGATTACTATTCTCTCCGTCAAAAAATATACCCCCTCCGTTTCAAAATGTAACAACTTTTAACATTCAAAATTTGTCCCAAAATATAGCAACTTCTTCTCTTATTTTCTCCTCTCAACCAATCATAATCATCCCCCATTTAATTTCTCCACCTACTTTCTTATCTCAACCAATCACAATTATTCTTCATTCAATTTCACCTACTTTCTTAATATCCTCGCAAAACCTCATAAGAGTTGGGTACATGTATTAAGAAAGTAGGTGGAATTTAATGAGAGAATGTTGTGATTGTGTCGACGAGTAATATCTTGACTACTGTATTCGGGTTTATAGGGTACAACAGATATAAGGATACTGTGAGACTTGCAAGCAAGGGGACAAATATAGGTTTGGACCCCCGGCGTATGTCCTACTCTTGTTTGTATGTATTGCCCATGTGGTCATGCTGAGTACAACTATGTGTACCTAATCTAGCATACTCGACTAAGAACCTAGCATACTAACTAAGTCGACGAGATGAATCTTGACAATGTGGTTGGTGGCGGGTTGTGGGGCTCCTATGGATGTAGGTTCGATGTGGCTAGATTTTAATTTAAACGCTGGTTTTAGAGAGAAATGGGCTAAAAAACCATGGTGAAGCTTGCAGGTGGGAACGTGGCCACATGGAAGGGAGTGGAAGGGGATGAGAGGGAAAAAGACTATGCTAGGATTCGAACCCCCAAAGCTACCCATTCGAAGGAATCTTTTCCTTCAATGGGCTATGGTTGTGCTAGTGATTTTGATATAGATCTTAATATATTTGAACATGTTGAGCCGGCGGTTCAACCAGTTGAACTGACTAAACCGTAAACCGAGGCCTCGACCGATTCAATGTCTGGTCTGGTCTTAATAACTATGGCTATTCGATCCTTGGGATTGACCAGGGTGTCACACCAGGGGTTTTAAACCCCTTTCCCCACAGATTAGCATCCCACAGTTAGGTAGAAAATGCACACACGCGTACACTTGTGCTCACACACCAGAGGCTTTAGGCCCTCAAGTCACTAGACAAAAGCGTGTGTTGGATGTGCATGTGTGTGTGAAATGGAGTGGTGAGGCATGTATAGGTCATGTGTATTCTCAATGTACCCTCTCGAAAAAAATAATTTGCAATCTTCTTTCTAAAAAAAGTAGGGGGGAAACTACGTTGATTACTACTCCCTCCATAAAAAAGATAACAACTCTTCAAGAGTTGGGTACACGTATTAAGGAAGTAGGTGAAATTAAATGTGGGAATGTTGTGATTGTGTCAATGAGTAATATCTCAACTACGGTATTTGGGTTTATAGAGAGACGATAGAGATAAAAATACTGCGAGAATTCCAAGCAAGGAGACACAAAAAAATGTTTAGACACTGGATGTGTGTCCTACTCTTGTTTATATGTATTGCCCGTGTGGTTATACCGAGTACAAATATCTGGATGGAACCCTAATCTAGCCTGATCGATTAAGTCGGCAAGATGGATCTTGACAATGTGGTTGGTGGCGGGTTGTGGGGCTCCTACGGATGTAGGCTCGATGTGGCTAGAGTTTGACTTGTGGATTACTTCGAGACTTGATTCCATACCCTCCTCTTCTGGGTGGCCTTGTATTTATAACCCCAGGTGTCCCTTTGTCCAAGTTGAAATTGGGAGTTGTTTTAGGATGCGACCCAACAGTTCTAGTCATCACCAAATCAGACTTGGTAATCTTTTCCTAGTATACGCCAGGTCCCTTATTTGCTAAGGTGTCTATCCCATATTTGTTGATATCTTTCCTTATACAATTGGTTATGTGTTATTTCCAATGAGGAAAGTGTATGTCTATGGGGTATCACATAATTATTACACTGAAAGACTGGTTGAGAAGAGAAAGTACATAGAGAAATTAAATGGGAGATGGTTGTGAACTGTGATTAGTTGAGATGATGTAGTAGGTGATGAAGTTTACTATATTGGCAAACTTTGCTATAGGGAATCCAAAGTTTATGGTTTTTGCTTGTGGACACCGCAAAAACGTGACACGGCTTGAGGACGCCATAAAAAATGTGTAATTTGTTAGAGGACACCGCATCCGTTATTTTATCATTTTTTTGGCCAAAACAGAGAGAGAACTTCTATGAAAAGACAATATTGCCCCTCAAGCCAAAAGCTTGCAACCTGCCTGGGTCTGCCACCTCCTATTTCTATGGTTTTGGAGAGGGCATCAAGGGAGAGAATGGGTCTCGAGTCTGGTTCGAACCAGACCCAGCTGTGTTACATATTGCTAGTCCGAGGGGCAAACTCGTCTTTTCTACGTGGTTCTCTCTCTATTTGGCCCGGAAATGATAAAATAATGGTCACGTTGTCCTCTAGCAAATTACACATTTTCTAGGGTGTTCTCGAGCCATGTCACCTTTTGGCGGCTTCCACGAGCAAAGACTACAAACTTTAGATGTCCTGCCTACTATATTCTAGGGCAAATTTTAAATGCTTGAAGCTGCTTTATTTTTTGACGAAGGGAGTAGATTATGAGAGACTGCACAACCTACAGGAGCTACATGTATTATGGTGGCTACACCTTCAGTTCACAAATACTACTTTGTAATAGGTTCACATATAGATATCGATTTAGATATGTGCAATCAAATCTTTAAAAACTAAATCAATTATTGTCGACGGATTGGAATCCGACTGCAGTATCCGTGTATATACGGTATATTTTGAGAACGTAGGGTAAGACTCATATGAAGATGCAAGGAAACAGAGATTTGTATACTAGTTTAGGCCTCCCGAGATGGATAATAGCCCTACTCCAGTTTGGCCGAGAGGCCAGTGCTTTCCACTATATCAATCTCATGAGTATAAAGTATGGGAAAGAAATCCTAATCTAGTCTGCTAGTAATGTCGGCAGAGAGTTTGGGTATGGTGGTCGGCGGCTAGCTATCGTCAGGCTCCTCCAATGGTGACTCCATGAGATTGGCGGGTGGCTTGTGTTGTTTCTCCTTGGGCTCTGTTGGTTTATCTTGGCTTGTCCCTCTCCCCATGGAGGGTCTTGTATTTATACCCCAAGATACTCCCTTGTCCAAGTAGAATTAGGGATGCATATTAGGATATAAATCCGAGCAGTGCTGGTAGAGCCCGAGTAGAACTCTGTATTTCTTTCCTTATCGGGGACTCCTCCCTTATCTGTTTCGGACTCTATCCATATGTATGGAGTTTGTCTCTGTATAGAACTTGATATATTATATTCCGCCGAGGTATGTGCATGTCTGTGGGATATCCTATATTTAGTACACTGACAGTAGCCCCCAAACTCTATTCAAATGAAGATGTCGGCTGATCCAATTGCTACGAGGAGTCAACATTGTCGGAGTAAATAAACGTAGTTGGCGTTCCACCGACTAGGTTAGGTCCGAGTTCTTTAATCCTTTCGTCTAAGAAGTCTATCAATGTTGCCGGTTATCAAATGTGAGCGGAGTTCAGAACTTCGTTCATCCAAGTATGTGCATAGAATATCGACGGAGTATCCATTTATTTTGTCTATTCTTTATTTTACCTAAAATACTCGAATAATCATGTTACTAAACATTAAAGCCGTCGAGCAGTGTTAGGTAGCTCCATATAGGTGTTAAACGTGAGTAAATAAATGCATATATTAACCACCTAATAAAAACTTTGTACCCAAATGCAATCCGTTCATGGCCGCAAACTCTTCATTTTCTTGCTCCGACCAGCATTAGGTTGTCTTCCTTACATGCCTCATTTTGACCACAAACCCTCTGAGCATTCTAGGCATTCCCAGATCATACCTCGTTGTTACATTTAGTCATAATGAGATATTCGAGACGATGCCCTTTGTTGGTTTGAGAACAAGAAAATTTCGAGCTTGTCTAGTACTCGGACAATATGTACATTTTCCATAATTTGACAATATGAAAGCCCCCTAGCCCTTTACTACTTGGGTAATTTAGAGCGATATCTAACATGTGAGTAGTCAAAAGTCACAATTATAGGGAAAATATATTTGCCAACATAGGGAATAGCAATGTACAATATATGATATATGTAAAAACTTATAGATATGTTGCCTTTCTTTGTCAGCTATCCTATACACGTCAGGTCAGAGTACTCGGACCACCTTGTAGAGACCTTCTCACTTTAGTTGAGAACTTGTTGTTATCAAGTTATATCTTCACCTTTTTGAGAACTTTGTCACCTTCGGCAAGTGCGCGAGCCCGCATTCGCTGTTTGTGATAGAGATGAAGAGCTTGGTGGCATCATGTAATGTGGAGCAGCACACGTGGTCACCTTGCGTGGGTTGTCCGGTGTATATATGTCATGGGTCTCATCTGGTCTGCATAGAATTTTGACCAGCGGATAATTTTCGACTTGACTCTGTCTTTTTGTCCTTTCTTGTATATAATGAGGCTTGAAATTACCGATCTAGCACACGTTTAATCAAAATAGAGTTTTGACTAGTGGGCTCGTTTGGACCAATATATATCTTGTAATCGAGTTGTGGAGTTGTTAGTCTGTGCTTTATTTGGTCAGGATAAGACGCTTCTGACTAGTTTTCGCTTTACTTGAAGTGGTCATCAGACCGGTTGTTCCAATATTATTCTAATTTTTCTGAATTCAACTGCTCAGAAAAAATTGTTAGATAACAAGCCCCGAGTGATGCTTAGGAGTAACATAAACTAAAATCTTGAAATGTTTTTCAATAATAAGTAGAATTTATATACTTTCCCTAGCCCCCAACTGTCTTCTCATAAACGTAGTTAATGAGTAGACAAACCGAGTAGGAAAGAGATATCAGAATTACTGATGTACTTTGACTCTCTGATGTCTTTCATCCACAATCTGGGTAGTGTAAGCAGCTGCTCGGGCCGAGTAAAATCTTGCGACAAAGAAATGGCCAATTTGGATGGCTAGGTGCTTGACCTAGACTGATTTGTATGAGTGGTAGGCCGCTACGCACTACTGATTCCGCAAAGACCAGAGGCGTAGTTGGGTCTCAACCATTGTCTAGGTGGTAGGACTGCTATGCCCGACTGGTTCCGTGAAAACTAGCGACATAGTTGGGTCTTGACCACTGTCTAGGTGGTAGGACCGCTACACCCTACTGGTTCCGCGAAGACTAACGTTGTAGTCTGGTCTCGACCACTGTTTGAGTGGTAAGACCGCTACACCCTACTGGTCCCACGAAGACCAGCATCGTAGTTGGGTCCCGATCACTTGCATGAGTGCTCGAAGTGGCAACTTAATGCGCATCCCATGTGACCAACGTGGTTCGTATTTGTTTTACCAGCGCGCAAGCATATCAGAGGACCGTGGTTTACTTCAAGCTTCTTGTCAGAAACATGTTTTCGATTGTATTGCTTGTCTTCCACATGTGCCTCCTTTGGTAGACGACGATGTGTCGTCGTCGTTCAAGATCTCTGCATGTATCATTGTTCTAGATGTCATGGGCAGTGCCTCGGACCCTCCGTTTACAAGTGGAGCACCTCCTTCACCTATAGTTCGACTCGTCGGTTTCGACCAGTCGAGATGGACGGCATGGGTATCGTCTCAACAAATATGCCGGGTGATCAAGCCAGTAACTTTTGTGAGGTATCGTCCGATAACATTGCAATGATACTCTAGGTGTCATCACTGTTCGAAGTCTCTACTTTAATCATCACAGTAGATGGCATAAGTAGAACCTTGGGCACTCCGTTTGCAAGTGGAGCGTCTCCTTTTATCCATATTCCGACCATGTCTGATCAGGAGTAGTCGGGATGGATGTGGATGAGTAGCGGAGTACGCAGATGCTCGGTGTTGAGCAAGTGCTCGAATAATTACCTGAAAATATGTCATCTGGAAGGAAGAAAATATAACAAACGTCTGTCGAGTAGGGACTCGTGCAGTTTCTATAAATCCTCTAGTTTTGTCAGGATATAGCCAGCAGATTCAGATCAAATATTGGGTACTATATTTACCACAAACAAGCACAATTTATACAGAAAGTAAACTAGAGCAAGCCCCTAGGGGTTAGACCGTAATCGACCTGACATGATATGAGCTTGCAAAATAAATATTGTATAAACATGTGCTCTAGGTAAACATGATAAATTATTAATATGGAAGAATAAATTACTCCCTCTAGTCGGAGAGTTTGGATATGGAAGGATGTAAGCAAAATATTGCGTACATTTGTAGATACATGCCAGATGTATCTACGAATTAGTAGATTAATATGTAAAAAAAACAATCTTACTAAATACCTTGGTTCACATGCTTGTGGAGGATTCATGTCTATGAATGTTTCTTGATAGTAGGCTTCGTCTGGCATGTAGCACATCTGTTGTTCTCGTCGTCACCTTCTCCCCCTTGTTCCTTGTCAATGGTCTGGTTGATGGCCTCACATCTTGGTTAGTTATGGAGTCCTCGGACTCAATGAGCCCAACTTGTCGTAGTAGGCTGTACGGTGGCCGTCGTAATTGGGTGATGTTTGTGGAGATCGGGACGATCGCTATTTTGATGCAGACCCGAATCGTTGTAGAACAACAGTTTGGTCGGGCGTAACTGTATAGTCGACCAGTTTGATCTAGTCAGATTTTTAGCGGTGGACGTCAGTTTGGGAGCGGCCGGCTCATGTCCTTGATCCGAGGCCTCATGGTCGAGGATGTCAAACCGTTTTTTCCGTGGCGACGACGTTTTGAAGCCATATTGATTATCTTATATGGAGCCGATGAACATTGGGACGGTAATGGTTCCGATCTAGAGGGGAACATACTTTAGTCAAGTCGTATCTTCCGATCCGAAGTTGTCGGAATATCCCTCATCAGAAAATCCATCTGTTGGTCATCATGTCTTCGTGAATCCTCCGAATATCAGCCCCCCTACCTAGTACGCCAACTGTCGACGGATTGATACCCGATTTTAGTATCCATGTATATACGATGTATTTTGAGGATATAGGGTAAGGCTGATATGAAGATGCAAACGAAGATACAAGAAGATACTGATTTTTATACTAGTTTAGGCCCCAAGGTGGGTAATAGCCTACTCCAATTTGGCTGGGAGGTCTGTATTTTTCACTGTATCAATCTCATGAGTATAAAGTATGAGGAAGAAACCCTAATCTAGCCTACTGGTATGTCGGCATAGAGCTTGGGTATGGTAGTCAGCGGCTAGCTGTTGTCGGGCTCCTTCAATAGCGACTCTGGATGGCTTGTGTTGTTTTTCCTTGGGTTCTGTTGACTTATCTTAGCTTGTCCCTCCCCCATGGGGTCTTCTATTTGTACCCCCAGATGCCCCCTTGTCCAAGTAAAATTAGGGAGGCTTATTAGGATACGAATCCGAGCAGTCCTAGTAGAACCCGAGTAGGACTCTATGTTTCTTCCATTGTCAGGGACACCTCCCTTATCTGCTCTGGACTCTATCCATATGTATGGGGTTTATCTCCGTATAAAACTTGATATGTTTTATTCCACCGAGGTATGTGTATGTACGTGGGATATCCTATATTTAGTACACTAGCAATTATTATAAGTAAGAATGATGTGATCTGATATGTAAAAGTAATATTAATAGATTTTTTAAAAAATACTTTTATGTCACTGTATGTTAGCTCAGCTCACAGGATCACACACACGATGTAGTGATAGGATCACACACACGATGGAGAATCCTATCTGAAAGACACACGCAAGAGAAATATTTGTCTCGGTACTGCACACCAGCACCAATGCACTCTTCTATTGACCACCCTAAACTGAACAAGATGCTTACATGCTTAAATAGCCACACACTAATCAAGCAATGGCTCAACCACGTCTGGCCGCACGACTCGGCCAAGCACTCATGTGGCTAATTGCCCACTAACTCAAATCTCTACATGCAAGCCACGATCAATTGCATGCATATCACCACTAACACATGCATGCTAGCTAGCTGATCCATGCTTCACGCCATGACTTCTCACTTCACTTGACGTGGCCACACCTCCAAGCCAACGTGCTCTAGCTACATACAGTCACTTGCATACAAGTCTTGGCTGATCACTGACCCAACTAACCCATGCACTCACACACACACATGACTTACACGTAAACAACAAGATTAAAACCCAACAATCACCCTCCTAATCTTGTTGGCTTTATTTTTCATTTCTCTGCGTCACATTCCACAGCAGCGTTGGTTCGTCATCAGCTTCTGCTATGACGAGTTGCGCCACACCCTCCATCACTTTCTTCTTCGGCTCTTCACACTCGTCAGCGAAGTGTCCAAACTTACCACACCTGCGGCAATCAATCTTCGACTTGTCGAACTTGCCGCGGTACTTCTTCTTGGCGTTGCTGCCAAAGGCCTCATCGCTCTTCTTCTCTTCAGCAAACTTAGCCTCCCACTCGGCGCGCATGAGCAACAACTGCTGCTCCCCTTCCTTGCTATGACGTTGCCCCGCCAAGAACGCCTCATATGCCTTCAAGCGTCCAATGGTTTTCGTCACGGACATCTTCATTACATCGCCCTATTGCTCGATGGTGCCGACGATGTGCTGGAATTTGTCGGTGACGGTATGTAGAAGCTTCTCCACCATGGTGGTCTCCTCCACCTTGGTACCAAGTGCACGTATCTTGTTAACAATGGTAGTGAGCTTCATTAGCATACTCACCGATCGTCTCCGCATCCTCCATGTACATCCTCTCAAGTTCCCTCTTGAGAGTTTGTACATTCGCCTTCCGAACCCGATCTTCTCCAATGTGCATCTCCTTGAGTGCGTCCCAAGCCTCCTTTGCCGTGTCCTTTTCGGCAATGGCCAGCACCACAGCCTCTGGCACTGCTTGGACAATGGCGGCGAGAGCCATTTGGTCTTGCTTGTTGTCGACCACTTCATCGCCCTCCACAGCCACCTACACACCTTGTGCACACATGAAGATCTTCATCTTCACCGCCCACACCCCATAGTTGTTCTCCAACAACATGGGGTAGCACACCATCACCCCCGCCTCCTTTATTTGCTGCACAACCAGCTCATGGCCGCCTTGGCTGCCGTCACCGCCGCTACCATTGCCGCTGCCACGGCAGCTTTGCGGCGTGTACACTCCTTCACTCGACATGGCAGCAAGAACTCGACCTCCGCTCTGATACCACCGTTAGCTCAGCTCACAGGATCACACACACGATGTAGTGATAGGATCACACACGCGATGGAGAATCCTATCTAAAAGACACACACAAGAGAAATATTTATCTTGGTGCTGCACATCAGCACCAATGCACTCTTCTATTGACCACCCTAAACTGAACAAGATGCTTACATGCTTAAATAGCCACACACTAATCAAGCAATGGCTCAACCACGTCTGGCCGCACGACTCAGCCGAGCACTCATGTGGCTAACTGCCCACTAACTCAAATCTCTACATGCAAGCCACGATCACTTGCATGCATATCACCACTAACACATGCATGCTAGCTAGCTGATCCATGCTTCATGCCATGACTTCTCACTTCACTTGACATGGCCGCACCTCCAAGCCAACGTGCTCTAGTTGTATACAGTCACTTACATGCAAGTCTTGACTGATCACTGACCCAACTAACCCATGCACTCATACACACACATGACTTACACGTAAACAACAAGATTAAAACCTAACACTGTATTCTTTTAATAATTTTATAAATATATGATTAGAAATGATAAAACATACGTATTGAAGATTGTATTGATTTCGTAAGAAAAAATATGGAAAAAGAATGGACAGATTATTTGCAAATGGAATCATGATAATAAGATTGCAAAAACACGACAATGAAATTTGACTTGTGATTGACCTAAAGCACCCAAAATAAAAGCATCACTCGTATCTTGATACAACTTTACTAGAGAGAAAAAATAACCGAAGTGTCCCTTATTAATAGAAAAATACTAGTGGTTGGATAGATAAGGGTATTAAAAAGATAAAATATTTTGATTTATGGACTGAAGATAGGTAAGAAATAATAAAAATTAATTTATTTATGGCAAAATTTAATTTAAAAATCAACTTATTTTAAAAACGAAAAATCAACTTATTTAAGGATGAAAAGGATCGCTAGAATGTATGCTCCGATAAAGTACGACAGATAATATTTTATGGTACGATGAGACATATACTCATCACAATGCGAAACAAATGACAGTGAACTGAAACAGAAGTGTCTAGCCACTTTTCACTGTCTTCTCCAGGATTTTGAATTTTTTTTAAAATACATTGTAAACGCAAGCGCTTATATATATACACACATTTATCACTATAGATGATGCGTGCATCCATGCAAACAAACTGGCCTCTTCTTGCTCCTGAATGTGCGTGATGACTCTTGATCAACCAAGCACCTGGCCACACACACCTACATTCACATTATGGCTACCGCTCCTGACCACTACGCCATGCAGCACGACGAGCACGTATATAACCACTAACTAGCTAGACACAACTAGACACTACCAGAAAACGCTATTTCGCGTGAGGGTGACGAATTTTCGTGAGGGTTTTTGATGCACCCTCACGAAAATTGTGATTTTCGTGAGGGTGCAACGAAAACCCTCACGAAAACATATTTTCGTGACGGTGCACCGTCACGAAAATGATTTTCTCCTCATGAAAATAGTGTACAGTGCCATCTACCCCACTCGGACAAGAAAGTACTAGACCAACCGGTGGCGTAAGTATTTCACATGTGATTATACCCGCACCAAAACACCGGATCCCGTTAAAACTTCGAATTAAGCGTGCTCGGGCGGGAGGATGGATGACCTTCTGGGAAATCCTTTTAATTCGTGAGGGTATTTTTTAACCCTTACGAAATTTCAAAATTCTGGTAGTGAGACATGATGAAAAATAAACATAAACAAGATTGTCTAACAACGGCGAGCCCGGCGCCCTTCGTCGTCTCGAGGAACCCCTCCGGCAGGTCGTCGGCGTCGCCATGGTCAGTCATCCCGAAGTAGCTCGCGCTCTTGTCCTTGTCGCTGGGGAAGCGCACCACCCATAGGAACCTCTGCCCGCTCGCCTCCAGCCCCGCCGCCAGCTCGGCCGTCTGCTCCCTGGACAGCGGGCCGCCGCTGCCCAAAACACGTACAGGACCGACGCGTCCGGCTGGTCGTCGAGCCACCGTATGCAGGCGTCGTTCTCGTTCGCCGTCTCGCCGGAGCACTGTCGGACGAACGGGCCGACCGCGTAGGCCGGAGGGTACACGCCTTTGTGGGAAAGCTCCTTGAACGCCACAAGAGTCTCGTGCTCCATGGCGTCGAAACTCGAACGTGTTGACGAGGAGAGGAAGCTGTCGGGGCGGAGGTAGTCGAGACACAGCTCGACCATGAGCGGGTAGACGGGGGGCACGGTCCTGCACGGGGTCGACGAGCTCGGAGCCGTGCAGCGGCACGCACCCCGGGAGGATGATCGGCTCCGGGAGGTCGCGGAACTCGCCGGCAGTGGTCCGGTCGAGCTCCGGGGTGTAGAGCAGCGAGACCAGGCACATGAGGTTGGAGATCAGGAAGACGTACCGCGGCACGCCGAGCTCGGCCGCCACGGCGAGCGCCGCGGGACAGAGCATGTCGGTGAGGAACGCCGCCACGCCGGAGGGGGAGGAGAAGAGGAGGGAGCGCAGAAGCTCGCGGAGGTGCGCGGGAGCGTGCGGCTCACGACGGTGAAGACGCGCGTCTCGTTGCGCGCGTCGGCGGGAGGTCGTCGAGGGGCACCTCCGGGAGCGCCGTGGCGGTGACGCCCCGCGGGAGGGAGGCGAGCGCGGAGGAGTGCCTCGCCGTGGAGACGTTCGTGTACCTGACGATCGTGGCGGTGCAGCCGTGGTCCGCGGCGAGGCGCGCCACGAGCTGGGCCGCCGGGACGACGTGCCCGCGCTCCGGGAGCAGCACGGACGTGCGGATAATGGCATCATGCCCCGGCGCCATGACACCAAAAATGTTACTGTCGCTGGCTCGCTAGCACGTTCCTCGACTTTGTTCAGCACGAAATGATCCACACAACTATCTTATTTATAGGCAGAGCACCGGACGTGTTCTTTTCACCTTATCGACTATGGATTATGCATACCACAGCTCTCAAATTATGATTTTTATAAAAAATTTCTATACCGACCAACATTTCTTAAATAACTTGTTCTAAGCTACTTTTTTTATAATATATAATATTTAATTAGCAAATTTTTTATTTGCCCTTGCAAAATTAACTCTCCCTCTCTTATACCCTTTATTCTTAAATTTTAAATTTTATCCTTTACTAGCAAAATGCACGTGCGTTGCACCGGGTGAAGTTAATTTTAATTATAGAATCATACGTAATCTCCTAGTATCCAGCATTGCATGAGAAGAGTCTTCTCTTCTTCAAGCAGCCACCAACTAAAAAAAACCCATGAATAAAACTCAGAGGAAAAAGGAAAAAAAGAGGGAAACAAACCCCCAAGCCGAAGCCACAACCCCCCTCCCATACCGTCACCACCGCGGAGCCCGAGGAAAGGACGACGACAGTCGGGCGACTTCGTCGCTTCTGGTGGCTCTTGCGGTGTGGCCATCTCATGGGGCATCAGGCGGTAGCCATCGTCATGGGGCGCCTCATCCTCCCCATGAGTTTCTGGTCGCACGTGATTTGGAGGAGGAGGAAGTGGTGGCGCTGGTGCCGGAGGGGATCTTTGTTGGGTTTTACTTCGCGGCGGTGGTGGTAGTGCGAGGCGATGGGGGTGGCGCCGCCAGAGCTGGATCGGGGTTTGGGCGGATCCGGCCGCCGGTGTGGTGTTTGAGGACGAGCCCAAGGTTAATACCCACCCCGTTCGCTCCTCCCTCCACTCCGCGCCCCTCCTTGCTCTGTGGACGTGCTCTGGTTGGGTAGATCCGACGCCGATGCTGACATCAGCGATAGACAAACGAAAATGCTCTTAATTTTTATAATAGTAGAGATAGAGAAACGTATTACATAATTTCCTCAAAAATACGAGTATATTTTTTATAGCACTCCGTTAGATAGCCGACACGTCAATTTCCATAAAAAGTTGACAGGAATGTAAAATTAGTACCAGCCACAGGCTGCCCAAGTCCAGACCACCTCCCACATGCCATTGACCTGTGGGTCCGGGAGAATCGCCCCCCACATGGACTCATCTATTAGTGGAAGGAACTCAACTTTCTCGAATGAATACAGAGCTCTCTACTCCACATAGAAATCCCGCTTTACCCCTGCCCCAAGATGAAACAACCCGAAATTTTTTTAAAATAAAAAAGATGTAGTTATACATTTAATTGTGCTTAGAGAGAAAAAAACAACAACAGCAACAAATTACACACAGGCAAGAGAGCCACACCTTTACTCGGGTGGGTGGTCAATAGGAACACAGTGCAAGGAGTGGGTAAAAATTTCTCACCTAGTGAACTCGTGACACACACCCACACCAATAGTGAATCAACAGGGAGAGGCATGGGCTACCATTCCAACAATTCTTGGTATAGATATAAGATGGAATGGCAGGAGTAAGTGTGGTAGACGGGAGAACAATACTCACTTTCACATCCAGCCAGTTAGCACGGTAAGGAAACCAATCCCTCTTCATCTTCATCTCCCCTACCCAACCATCCCAAGATTTGTAGCCAATCAACCTCCAAATGGTGATGTAGAGCACCAGCATCAACTTGGCTAAGAGGTGGAAGGGGGGGTGAGCCAGCAAGAAGAAGGGCCGACTCGTAAAGAGCTGAATCTGCAGGAGGGAGTCCGCTAGCTTGTGAGCTCGTGGGGATCCAGCAAGAATACACTAGAAGCAGAGATCAGGTGATTTTCTCATGCTACCATAGCTATCCCTTAGCAAATCCCACATAAAGCAAGAAAGCACTTGGAAGCAGTCTCTTAGTACCTCAATGTAAATCTTGCTAGAAAAGAAGGGGAATGTATTAATAGAGGCATTGGAAGGAGGAGATTAGAAAGGAAAAATTTGTAGCACTTATCTTAGAGCTGGCCTTTGACCATAGCGGCTGGACTTGGGAGTCATGGAGTGAGCTCCATCCTAGCAGGGTGTTCACCATTTGCAGCTGGTGGAGTTGGGGTTGTGCCCGAAGCAGAAGGAGAACGGCTGCCGGCGGGATATGGCACCGAGGTCGCCAGCTGCAGTGGGGCACCAGCTTTTGGGGTAGAGTTTGGGAGAGGAGAAAGAGAGACACAGCTGTAACAGATGGAGGAGGAAGTATAGGAATGCTAGCTGCCTTGTGCCTGTACGAGGGGATAAGGAAGGAGAACAGTAGAGAGGTTATTTATTTGATGCACACTAGTAACTTACACAGCTAACCCAGTACTCTGTATAACCCAAATATAATTTAGGTAATCCTTGCCATTAATAGCTACGTAGGTGCAAGTTGGCATAATAAAAATTTTACAGAGAGGCGGGCACATTTTATTTGTGGATTGCTTGTTTTCATATTATTAAAAATTTAATTAAACCTCGCGGTATATGGTGGGAATGCAGGAAAGGAATTAGAGGTGGAGACGGGTCAGTTGGGGGCACCAGCTAGTTTCGATCTCAACTACGAGATTCCAGGCAAGCTAACCTTTGAAACATGGTGATTTTGAATTATTTTGCATAAATAATATTTGTTTTAATAGTACTGTCCAGGCCCTTGCCATCAAAGAATTTTTTTCAAATAAGTAAGTCATAGAGATGGATGATAATATATTATACTGGAGAGATCAGTTGAAGGGAGCAACTGATTTTCCCTTAATTATTAGGAGGGTAAGAGGGTGCCCAGGACGGATTTGAATGGAGGCGGGACCCTCTACATACGGGTATAACATAAGGACTAAAATCATTCTCGCTTGTATTAGTGTGTCGTATAAGAACCATATCGACCATGTACTCGTCGAAAGGCGAGCAGAGTTTAGTATCTTATCAAGTTGTTACACTCTGTATAGGGGATGTAGTAATAGCTTGGGCGATGAAAAACCCAAGACAATGCCGATGAAGTGCATTGATGCGCATATATTAGCGCCGGATGAAGGAGTGTAATGTACGGAAATAAGAGAAAGTACTCTGTACTCTAAGTACTGTCCAGTGTTTTAGAAAGAGGGCAGGCTGGCGTTTAGTCGGCCACGGGCACTCGGGCACATGGGCTCTTGGGCACTCGGCACTCGGCACTCGGGCACAACGGGTTTCTCGGGCACTCGGCACTCGGGGCGCGGGCACGGGGCACGGCCACGGCCACGGGCACCCGGGCACGGGCACGGGGCACGGCCATGGGCACCCGGGCACGGGCACGGGGCATGGGCACGACACCGGCACTGCACGGGCGCGGGCACTCGCACCCGGGCACGGCCGCGGCACCCGGGCACGGGCACGGGCGAGGGGCGCCTAATGGGATTCTTCTCTTTATGCAAGTGATTAGTAGATTTATACAAAAAAAATAATTAAACTTGGACTTTTCTTACAAGAACCATATTTTCGGAAGAATCATATTTGAGAGATGATGATTTGATAAACATGCTCTGCATTTTGTTACTGATGCTTGCTGAGTACCTAGTACTCACCCTTGATATTAAATATATATATATAGAGGTCAATTCATCGGGGCAGATCAATGGGACCAATGAGGGTTTGGAGGACCAGTCTTATGATGCTTGGTGCACTGAATAGCCTGGGGATGATGCCTATGACTTTAATGTGTATTATGGAGGATGGGATGAGTAGATGTATGCCGGGTAGCAGTCCTGTAACTATGTCAACAAACCCGAGATGTTGAAGTTTGTATGATGTCCAAGTGCTACGAATGGGAAGACATGTAGGACCCTGTGTAAGATTCTAGCCTTGCGTTGCATGGTTTTGTAAAAATTAGTGGGATCTTCTAGCTATAATTCTACTGCTATCTCTGATGTGGATTATTATTCACTAAAGCACGTCTCTAGTGAATAATGATCCATGGACTAAGGACGCCATTTTGGTAATGGCGACCTGGGTCGTCACACAAGAGTAAACAATCACTGACACCGTATGCCCATCAACATTTGTCCCTAGATGTTAGTGAGCTAAGAGCCAAATGTGTGGAGCAGCCGGGTGCCTAACGGCCCACGAGCACGTCAGGAGGTGGTCCTATGTGGGCCCCATAGGTCAGCCACATCCCCGCGTGGAAACGAAGCGAGGTTACGGGAGGGATGGGGCCCACTGCCCCCGTGTGGGCGTTGTGGCCTTCACCATTTTTTTATTTTGTCACCCAACTTTTCTCACGCGCAGCGATTCCAGACACCCACCTTCCCAAAGCTTCTCTAATTCCAGACGCAAACTGCGAGAAGGGAGGAAGAGAGAGAGGAGGGAGAAGGGGACCGAGCGGTGAGCGCGTTGGGGGAGGAGGATCGAAACCCTATCTAGGGTTTGCGAAGGAGGAGGAGATGTCGACGCCGGCGAGGAAGCGGCTGATGAGACTTCAAGCTGCTACAGCAGGACCTGCTCGCGAGGATCAGCAGCGCGCCGCATGACAACAACATCATGCTCTAGAACGCCGTCATCTTCGAGTGGGTTAGCCATGGACACAAAATTCCATCTTGTTTCTTACCTCTCTCTCTCCCTGCACCGGCCACACTGATGTTCTAGGGTTTCGGGGACTCCGGATCTCAGGGGATCCGAGGTTATTAGATGTTTTTATGGGTCGGACAAAGAGCCATGGGAGGAAGGAAGGAGGGACAGCAATGGTGAAGTGAATGATTCTGTTCATCCGTCTTCGCTGACATCATGCTGACGTCAGCGAAGGGTGGACGAATGGAATCCGTCCGTATTTTTATAATAGTATATAGATTTGTTCTTTTCGTTAGTCCTCCGTCAACACACTGTTCGTTAGTCCTCCGTCAACACACCGTTAGGGCCTGTTTGGAACAAAGGGTTTTCAAAGTAATTTCATTCCTGTAGGAAAAATCACTGTGAAGGCGTTTGGAACGTAGGAAACTAAGCAGAAACAAAATGGAGGAAAGGTTTCCTTTCCTGTATTTTGGAGGAAAACCAATGGAAAATCAGCATCCACTTAAGGCTCTTGTTTTCTCTTCCTGTGCACTGGATTGAGCCAACGAACGCACCTCACCATGCCACCTCCTGCCGCCGGCCACTACGCTCCTCTCCTGCCGCCGTGCAGCTTGCCTGTCGTGAGCAGCCATTGGAGACCACCCTCACCACCTGAACTGGAAACTGCAGCACAGTAGCAACCGCCTGAGTCCGCATCGCCAAGAAGCTGCCGGTGCTGGCCGAGCCCGCGCGTTGCTGGAGGCCGGTGGCAGCCCGCTGACCACACCGTTCCTGGAGGATGCCGCCACCGCCCGAGCACGCGTCCTAGAGGCAGCCGCGACCGCTTGAGCAAGCGCCGCCGCTGCTTATTGATTAGGCGGTGTTTATTGTAATCATTATCCTTTCTAAAAGTCCTGTATTCTAAACACCAATCTCTGTTTTACACATGTATTAGTGTGTTGTTTTATTTTTCTTTATTTTATTCCTGTGTTTTGTTTTTCTCTGTTCCAAATAGGGCCTTAGTAGATGGGCACAAAGACGATTTTGCCTTTGTATATCAATTTTTTATATCAAAGATGATTAATTATAAATAAATTATAGATTATATTTTCACGGTAAAGGTTAAGATGCATTCAAAATAAATGGTACAACCAAAAATAAATTTAGGTCAAGACTTCTGCAGCCAAGGTTGAAAAATAAAAACAATAAAAAGCCCAAAATCAACTCTAAAAATAAATTTAAAATTCAAATCCCGTCCGCAGCAATTATAAGCTAACGAGTAGCCTATTGCAATTAATATCATGCAATATACTAAATTTAAAGGATTTTGCATAACACTGCAAGCTTGTATAAATAATGCTCATAGCAAAAAAAAAAAGGTAGTATAAAAATTGCCGACGGTGTAAAACAAGTTAAGGGCAAAATTGTTTTTTCACCCTCCTACTAATGGTAGGTTGATGAAAAACTAACGGAATATGAAAATAAATGATAAAAGTTGAGAATGAGGGGCATTAGAGGAAGAGCCAATTTGACGAGAGTAAAAGAGGGAATGGATCATCTTTGGAGGGCAAATAAAAAATTCTCTAATTTACCTCTATAAACACTTATTCATAATATGCTCGATCATCCACAAAGAAGACCTCTAGAGTTGCTGGCACATCCTCATCATCCGTTGCAAAATGGAGGGCTGAGATTGGGTAATGGCAGTGTCCCCTGCAGCCCCAAACTGCAGCAGAGCATACGATCCTGGTAGATTTTGAGAAGAGTAGTTTTACGGTCCTTGAGTATGTACCGAGAAATACTATATTTTCGAGTATAAATTTAGTACTCGGTACCTTAGGTATTAGAAGATACTAAATTTTACACTAGAAATTTTAGTACCTTTTGCTGCATCTTAGAGACCGTAAAATTTCTCTTTTAAAAATAGTATAGTATGCCATTGAAATTTGTTGCTAGTATCAGAAAAGTCATTTTGTACCGTAAGGTTCCATACTCATTTTGTGTAGGGATTATGGCATCGAATAGTTGCCAAAATTTTCCAAAATAAATGATAGCATAAATTGACGTCTCCATGTTTCACTGAACAATTTCATTGATGAATGAAATATTACATTATCTAGAAAATGTTTCGCTGAACAAATGAATGATGCTAAATTCAAGTAGCACATGGAAATATCGAATATGATCGATTGGGAATAGTATCGTTGATCGACTAGGGCAGCTAGATCTGTTCTTTTATCACTCGGTATTAGATCGAATTTAATTTTGCATAGTATTTGTAAAGGGGAAATATATCATCATAATCCAGATTGAATTAGATGTTGGACTCATACGTGGAACATAATAGTACCCAGAAAAACATAGAGGATATTTAGTTGCTTGTTTTAGTTGTCAATTTTTTAAGTCAAGGTGTGGCATGTCATAATAATTTTAGAGTAAATTGTATTGGTGATATACAAACTTGTCAAGTGGGTATAATTTAATAAGTGAACTTGTAAAACGCTTATGTTGGTTATCAGGCTAAAAGGACATGACATGGCAAATCCTGCTGATTTAAGTGTAGATTAGGATGCTACATAAACGCATATATAAGAAGAATGCTACATAGATATACATTTGTTCAGTAAAGGTAGAGTAAAACATAATAATTGCACAGAGGAAGACATAAAAAAATAATAATTGCACAGAGGAAGACATAAAAAAACTGAGGAATGATGCAAGAGATAGAACAAAGAAGGATAAAGTAGAAATCAAGTTTACAAATATAGCATGTCTCATCTCCACCTCTCATGTGCCGTCATGTGCCGTCATCATGTCCAACTTGGCAAAATTAGCCATGTTGTGTCCTTTGGCCTTGTCTGACACGCACCAAACAAGTTTGTGCACCAAAACGAACCTTTTACAAGTTCATACACTAAATTACACCTACCTAACAAGTTCATGTATCATCAATGCAATTTACTCATAATTTTAATAGCCAAAAAAAATCCTTGACCATAAGATAAATAAACTTTAGCAAGGAAGTTATTATTATATTATTAAGAGAGGTAAAAAAACATTAAGTTTACTCTAGGCCTAGAAATTACCATGTTAATAAAAAAAAAGAAAAAAAATGTACCATTAATGGTAGCTAGGTTCAGATTTATAATTATAACGCTATAGATTTGGTTGAATATTTATTATAATAAAATTGGAAAAAAAAATAAGCTAAGAGTTGGATACTAAATTTAACTTGAATTTTAAATATATTCTATACAACATGCCATTATATCTGGAAACATAAGCTAAGAGTTATATATTATAGTTCTACTTTTTTAATCTAGCCATGTACAGTTTTGTGTAGAAAAATTTCCTAGTTGTAGTTGTAGATATGACAATGCAAGTACAAGCGCTAAGCTAGATTTGCGGCATATTAGAAGTGTAGTAACAAATCAAACAGATCAATCCTATTTACCAAAGTTATGGAAAAATGTAGCTATGAACCAACACACCCCCATAATATTCAGACCATTGGCATAAGAGGCACAATCACGTGAATATTTATAGTATGTAAATGGAAGAAAGTATAATGTGCAGTTAGCAAGACTTTAAGTTCTTTGCAAAAATCAATTAGCTAAAAGCAATTTTGCAGTCTCACCTGCAAAGCCGGTGTAGGACCAAATGGATGGCTGAAGATGGGAGATGTGGACCCGGATGCGCTGTAGTATTGCACAGGAGATCTTGTAATATCTAGCACATTGTACGGTAATGATTATATCGCAAACATTCTATCGTAAATCAGACGGTGCACATTGCACAACGTACAAAATGTCATGCTATGTTGGTGTTGGTACAACGATTGAGATTCGATAGGTGATCAGACAACCGGTGTTACTTCCTTACTGGGTTGGCACTGGTGCACTATGTATGGCGCGTGATATATCTTTAAAGTATTGCCAAGATGCAAGAAACCATGATATTTATTACTCCCTCAGTTTGTTAATAATTGATATTAGGCACCAATTACTTTTAAAGTTTGATCATTCTTTTTTTTAATATTTACAAACCCTAAAAATAATACTATGTTATTATAGTAAGGTATATCATTTTTATTCCTACAATTAAACTTTTAGTTCACTTTGCTATAGACAATTTAAGAGCAATTAATGGTCAAAGATGTTCGTCTACTAACTGTAAAAACCCTGTACATTCCCTATATAAAAAACCACTCTCTAAAAAAATCATCTCCTACCTAAAAATTCTAAACGCATACCTGATTCTCTGTAAACTACATCCCTAAAAAATTCGACCCCCGACTCTACATATCTTCGCCTACATTTGTCGTGATGTCCGGCTTATCTTAGCCTTAAAGGAGTACTAAGTAAATAAAAATGTCGTCTTCCAACAACTATTTAATATTATTTACAACAAAATAGGACAAGGACAATCGACGACTCAAAATAAAAAAAGATATGTCTACCCAGTAATTTCTTCCAGCTCCACTGTGGCACTGTCCATGTTCAGTTGTTCACCACACTATCCGTACCACCCTTCCACTTGCCGATGATCGCCTCCAGCGCCTTGCATGACGGCCCTCCCGGCGTCCACGCCGTCGCCGACGCCATTTGCAACTCCTTCGTCTTGCTCCGCACCGACGCGCCCTTCTCCCCGACCATAAGTTCCAACACCACAGCCGCCACCTCTTCACGCGTCACCACCCCGTCTTCTCTTGCCTTAGGCCGCAGCGCCATGCCCAGCCTCTCCTCCAGCATCACGGCGTTCATCCTCTGCTCGGCGAACAGCGGCCACGCCACGGTGGGCACGCCCGCCGCCACGCTCTCCAGCGTGGAGTTCCACCCGCAGTGCGACAGGAACCCTCCCACGGCCGGGTGGTTCAAGATCTCCACCTGCGGAGCCCATGTCGGCACGGCGAGCCCTGTCGTGCCCTGGTTCCTCTTCAAGAAACCTTCCGGTAGGTTGCTCAGGGGATCTTGGTCATGGCCGTCGGAGCTGAAGTAGCCGGCGCTGGAGTCCTTGTCGCTGGGGAGGTGCACCACCCACAGGAACCTCTGCCCGCTCGCCTCCAGCCCGTCCGCCAGCTCGGCGGTCTGGTTGACGGACAGGGCGCCGCCGCTGCCGAAGCACACGTACAGCACCGAGCCAGCCGGCTGGTCGTCCAGCCACCGGATGCATCTGTGCTCGGCGGCCTCGCCGGAGCACGCTCGGAAGAAGGGGCCTACCGGGTAGACAGGAGGGTACACGCCTTTGGACGAAAGCTCGCGGAAGGCGCTAATGGTGTCGTGCTCCATGGCGTGGAAGGTGTTGACGAGGAAGCCGTCGGCGAGGTGGTGGTGCCGCGCCATCTCGACCATGAGGCCGTACGCCTGGTTGGAGCGGTCCTGTACGGTGTCGAACAGGTCGACGCCGCGCAGCGGCATGCAGCCTGGAAGGCGTACCGGCTCCGGTAGGTCGCGGTACTCGCACGTGGTGGCGGCGTCGAGCTCCGGGAGGTGGAGCATAAAGGCGAGCGCCATGAGGGTGGGCAGGAAGAAGATGTACTTTGGCACGCCGAGCTCGGCGGCGACGGGGAGAACCCAGGAGCAGAACATGTCGACCGCGAACGCCACGACGTCGTCGCCGCGCTCGCTGATGAGCGCAGCGAGGAGGGTGCGGACGTGCGGCAGGGCCCTCCTGACGACGGTGATGATGCGGGTCTCGATGCGGACGTCGGCGGGGAGATCGTCGAGGGGCACGGCGGGGATCGTCGCGACGGAGATGGAGGAGGAGGGGAGGGAGCCCAGGCTGGACGACGACGAGCTCACGCCCGACGAGGAGAGGTTCGTGTAGGTGATGATCGTGGCGGTGAAACCGTGGTGCTCGGTGAGGCGCCTTGCGAACTCGATCACCGGCAGGACGTGGCCGGCACCGGGGCAGGCGAGCAGGACGACGTGCGGGTTCTGAGCTGCTGCCATGACAGTGTGCTGAACTTAGCTTGTAGTCTTACTCTTGCTCAACTTTGGCTGCATGCATGCATATGCAAGCATTCTTGCAGCAACGTTATTTATAAGCTGAGCTTTCAGCTCTGTGTGCCCAATTAAAAACTGAAGATTTAAATAGCACTACACCTGAACTTTCATGTTTCTCCAAGTAACTGTGAATCTCTCACCATATTGATTAAGCTTTATGGGGCATAAAGCATGTCGAATAAAATGGCAATGTTAGTTTTCACAATGTCACTTCAGCTTTCATATCGAATCGTGTTCTTGAGACACAAAATTGCATATTTGCATCCCCAGCAAGGACCAACTGTGCTGAGTGCGCTATATGGTGTTTCTGTCTGCCTGTCTAGTGCAATTTCTGCCCTGTGGGTGCACTGGTTCTCAGGACCAACTCACATCTCAATCTAGAATTGGTGTAATTGGGAATCTTGGAATGATAATCCATATTTAGAATAGTATCAAATATTAATGATGGAGAGGGTCTGTCTAGCATTATTCGTCCATTATATTCCTCATTTTATTGACCATGGACTTGCCCTTTGAATGACCTAAAATTTCAACAAGTACTCAATGGTAAATCTGTTTCTTGTATATATATACAAGGGTGTATCAAAAAATCATTCGTAATTTTTTTATGTGAAAATTTTTTAAATGTAATTATAATATAATTTTAGTATAAATACATTATAACTATACTATATAATTAAAATTATGTCGTAACTAGTACATAAATTGTATGTAACTAACAAAACCGTGTGTAGCTTAGCCTCCCGAGTTTGATCCCTTGCCCCTGCGGACCGCCTGTGATTTTATTCCCTACGCGGCTACGCCTAGCCGGTATATTTAGCATTGATTGTTCTGTCCCTCATCTCACAAGAGAAAATTACTCTATTTGACACTCAAAACATTGTGTTGACTTCCTGACATTCTAATCCTTTTATAATCAATTTGCTTTTCTTTTTCCTATTTTATATATATATATATATATATATATATATATATATATATATATATATATATATATATATATATATATATATATATATATATATAATATGTCATCCTGTTTTTCTCGATTGGACTAATTTTTTTGCATGAACATTGCATCATATAGTTTTACATAAACCTTTTGCAACTATATTGCTACATTAGTGTAACACAACATAGTGCAAAACAAAAAAAAGAATAAGAAGCACAATATAGTATAGGAGCAGGATGGTCATTTTAGGTGGACAAAACAGCGAAAAGAAAAAGGAAATTGATTAAAAGGGTTAGAATTTGAGGAAGTCAAGTAACACGATGTTTTGATTGTTATTTAATCGAAGCAAATCTTTGGAGTGTCAAAACGTGGAAGCCATATCTTTGGAATGTCAACAAGAGCAATTTCCTCATTAAAAAATGCTTATGTTGCTGCATCATAGACACAAGTTAATTATTGATAACATCTAAATCGTTATAGCAAAGCCAATTAGATTAGACCAAAACCAAGGTACCAACAGACCGGTCAGGACCTATATCTATTAAGGAAAAAAATTGCACGTTCATTCCCTTGATCTCCAATTAATCACCAAATTAATCAGAGCATATGATGTGGGTTCATATTAGAATAATCTAGATAATTAAGATAAATAGTCCATATAAAAAATATACTGACAGTGCATGATTTGCATGTCTGTTGTTAAAATGCTATATAGGAGTATATCATCGAAGCACAAATGGAAAGCGATTTAAAAACAATCACGTGATGGAGTGGTTATATTGAAAAAAGGCAGCGATCGTGAGGGACTGAGTTCAGCCAGTCTTATCGATTGTTGGTTGAAGAAGTGATGATAGTATGTAGATAGCATAACTTGATGACACGAGCTCTAGAACAAATTAATCTAGTCGTTCGTACGGAAAAATGTATATCTTTATTATTATAAAACAGATAGTATTTTTGTCTAAAATTTTCGTCCGTCTCTTGACATCATCATCGAGCTTCGTAAGTTTGTCCGTTTATCACTGAGTGAGTCCGTCAGGTACTTGGATATCCGGATTCTTGTTTTCGGGAAACTTCGCAAAATAATGGAATTGGTGGTTTCCTACCGGGACATGAAGATTTTGGCCCATATATGTCCACGCATGCAGCACCCCTCATCAGCCTGGCTCCAAGGGATGCACCACAATGCACGCAAGCCTGAGTCCAAGCAAAAACAACGCAAACTTTTGCACTCATTGTGGATAATTTTGCCGACTAGCCCACTACATGTCGTTGCTCTTGCACTCTTGAGTTCAAACGGCCCGTCGGCCCACATGCACATATATCGTTTTAGAATTTGAATAGGTTAGTAGATATACCAATAACACTGTTGAAGCATAGCATGACAAAATAGATTTGGATTCAGCTAAAAAATTACTGATATTTATTAAAAAAATCCCGGTATATGTATACATAATAACTGTATATCATGCATAGGATTCTTACAAAGAGTTTAATTGTTAATTCTCTTATTAATATGTGTATCATGCCATAACAAAATCTAATTCGAATCTAATTTCGAGTGTGCGATAAACAGACTAGCCCAAAAAAGGCCACGTCCATCCGCAAAGCAACAACATGTTAAGTCACTAACACATACACGATCACTCAGCTTAGCACACGAGTGCGGGATCGAAATCGGATTCCGACTGATTTGTGCGAAAGGTGAGAGGGCGAACGATTGTCAATTAATGTTTTCAGTTTTTGTCTATATTGCCTAAGATGTATTGCCTAACAACTCAATCCAGAACAGTTGTCAGACTAGCGCCTATTCTAGTAATGGGCATGGGGATTTTATTGATATGTTGTACTTTAATAATATATTCGTGTCAAAATCTAAAGTATTTAGAAAAAAGTAAATTCTATCTTAAACAACTACATACTTTATTATAATTTTATTTTTTTTCCGTAGCAACGCATAAGTAGTTAAAAAAATGACTAATGAGGAACGGACAAAGCGGAAATAGAAGGATGCAAATACTTCTCTCCTATCCTTAATAAAGCAACACGAGAAATTTATGCGTAAAATGTTTTATGTCTTCTACTGTTTCTTCGGCTCCCCGCCCAAATAGTACATAAGAAATTTAAAAAATGCCCTTATAAAGGAGAACGACCTAATGGTGATATTGTACATTCGTCGCTAAATAGAACCACAAAACTAAGTTGTCTCCGTGACTTGTGGCGCACTTCGTGGGTCTGGTCTCGAGCATCTCCTTGGAACAGTCGTTGACGTCATGTCATCAGGCCTTTCGAACCACCAGCCCTTTATTTCTGTACTTCGTAGGCTTCCCTTTGCTTGTGGCTTCGGGCATCAGGCCTTTGAGGCACCTCTAAATTACTTGTCATCGAACCTTGCTCGAGTCTTTGAACCCTTTGAAAATCAGCGGCCTGGCTCTGGCGGTCCTACATGTTAGAGAGAGAAAACATGGCTTTCAATCTTAAAAGGACAAGCGGGGTCCCTGCTCTGACAATGTATTTTCAAAACAGGGAAGAAGAGGAAATCAAGCATTCTACTAGTTCAAAAAGGTGTACATATAAGGCTGGTCATTTTCATATTTGAATATTTGTGTCTTGATAATATATGTTCGGATCGGGCACAAACTTTTAGGTCCCGTTTGATAGAGTTTCAGTTTTCAAATCCTAGTTCTTTTATGTCTTGTTTGATAGAATTTCAGCTCTCAGATCTTGATTCAGTGGAGTTAGAGCTCTACCAAATGGTATAGCTCCATAAAAAATAAAGTAGAATAGGTTGAAGCTGCTTCGAAAAATTGAACTGTGAGATGGAACGGCGTTCGAGTAGCTCCACAATTTCAGCTTCAGCTCTGAGAGTTGAACTTTATCAAATAGGACCTTAGTCTACAAATTTAAGGGTTGGGGCCAAAGGGATGGATTAATTGTGTATATGTTTTTGAGCTTAAAAAAGGTTGAGTTGGGTTGTGAAACGGTCCTGTCAAACATGCACATATTTTGGTGGAGTACCGCAAACCAATTCTTATAAAAAACAAAATATATACATATGGATAGAATCCATAATAGATAAGGAATGAGTCCCCAATAAAAAAAGAAAGATATAGTCTTACTCAGATCTAACTAAGACTACTTGGATTTATATTCTAACATACCTCCCTAGTTATTTGGACGGGGGCACCTGGGATACAAGTATAAGACCTCCCTGGAAGGAGAGGACAAACCAACACAAGCCAAATATGTCCAAACCCATTTAATCAATATTGAAGGAGCTCGACAACAAGTTGCCACCGACCACCATTCCCGAGTTTTACACCGATATACTGATAAACTAAATTCCTTATAATTTGTGTTCATGACATTGATATAATGAAAAACACCGGCTTTCCGACCAAACAGGATGAGAGTTATTATTTCTAAGGATCCAAATATATATAAAAATCTATTTCTCGTTGCATCTTCGTTTATATCTTGAATTAGCCTTCTCCTACGTCCTTAAATACACCATATATATATATATATATATATATATATATATATATATATATATATATATATATATATATATATATATATATGAATACTAGGTCGAATAATCAATCTATTGACAGATCTGTAGTTACCACCCCTAGTTGGAGCACAATTTAATAACCTTTACACATGCCAGATCACGATGCCACCTATATTGCCACGTTTAAAAGTCACGGTCGAATCACTCGCTGTGAGCAAATCAGGAACGTTGGACGAGTTCATCAGATACTGTACGTGTCACTAGTCAGTCACTGAATATCCTTTCTTTATCAAGTTGCTGTACTATCATGTATGCAAACGGTCAGTTAATTTATTAGTCTCTTTGTTTTTAATAGATAACGTCGTTAATTTTTTTATTTAAAAAAATTTAAGTAAGAATAGTTTATTTTATTATGGCTTGGTTTATTATTAAAGAAATTTTAAGTATAACTCATATTTTTATATATTTATATTTAATTTTTGAATAAGATAAATGATCAAATATTATGATAAAAATCAACGGACAAATTATTTTCCTTGCCACTGCGAGTCCATGCGTCGCATGCCATAGCTGCTGCCATGACCAGTTGATCCTTATGGCTTTGTGCAGGTTGTTCGCCCTTCTTCGACTCCTTACCGATATAGTGTTACTCTTTTCCACCCTTGACAATTGCCGCGACCTCATCCCTCAACTATATCGGTCTCACGCTAGCGACATATACATGAGTAACATGACTAAATTTTATGAAATCTAGATACAATGAAAGCATAGACCAGACTGCTTAAAAGGTATTTTTACGGCTGGAACCAAAAACACGTGACCGCAGAGTTGGATTTTTATACTTCTATTCTTAACGGTCCAAAAATAAAAAAATAAAAAGCAACATAAAACCCTAAATTAATTTAAAATTAAGTCCTAAATAATTCAAATTTGACAAGCCGCACATCAAATAAGATGGCATTATTTACCAATCAAACTAAATAATATACACTTAGGATCGGCCAAAAACAAGGAAATCATGACTAGTATGATGGTGGAGTTGTGGGCATTGGCAAACACAGACTAAAATTTAGGGGTGCCGACGAAATAAAACGGCAATATAATCGGAGTAAATACAAGATAATCTAGAAAACATACATAAATATATTGTGAGTGACTATTAAAAACTAGAAAAAACTAACTATCCTTTATTATCTAGCCTTTTCTTCTATCTAGCAAGTTACAACATGTATACAGAACTGAAGGATCTACATTGGTTGGCCAGCCGGCGTGGGGGAGAGGGGCTTGAGCCCACTTGTCTCCCTGTTGGAATCACCCTAGCCCACTTTGCCCCTCCAGTTGGAATCGCTCCTAATGTCATAAATAGTGCACTTAGGGATGTGTTTTTAATAGAAATTTTATAAGGTCAGAGATTTATCGCTAGGCTCCGTCTCTTAAAACATGTATTATATACTCACTCACAAGTATATGTGTATAATGACATGTTTATGTGTGTGCTTCACGTGAAATAAAAATATCGGCCAACAACAGGCATGAACACTAGCTACTCAACAGGAGTGGAAATTTAGCTCGGCCTTGGCTTAGGCTCTATCAGGCTCGCATGTCAAATGAGCCGAGCCTGAGTCTACTCTTTAGCTCGGTTGTGAAATAAGCCGAGCCTGGGCTGGTTCGTTCGCTTCTTGATCTTGGGCTATCTTGTAATGTGGTCATGTACTCTACTCATCTATTCTTGTTGGTCATGTGGATGTGGACATGTTACATGTGGTCATCAAGTATTCAAGTCTCATGTGTGGTCTCGTGGACTGCTACTGTTGCATGTTGAGTTGTTGACTACTTGACCTTTTGAAAGTTGGAACTTGCAAGATCATTAGAAGTTTAGAAAATGTTTCATCTTTTCATTTTGGATGTTTATTTGTTGAAATTGATTGCTCTATTGTGTTTTTTTGATACTGTTGTAATAAAATTGGCTTGATTGCTCAATGTTGAACAGATGAAGTGTTTTTTTTTTGCTACGCTCACGAACCAGATCTAGTTCGTAAATGAGCCGAGTCAAGTTGATACTTTAGCTTGCTTCTCCAGTCGAGCCGAACTGAGACTCTCCCACCTGCCGAGCTTTCAAAAGTCGGCTCAGCTCGTTTCCATCCCTATTGCATAGGGTCCTCGTGATCCTCTCTTCAAGCACTATTATTAGTTACATATCGTATTATCTTTGTTCTAAAATATAATTATTTTTTTAATCTAGACAACTATCAGATATGGTAGTATATTTTACTAGGAAATTAAGTTGGCACCAAACATCGTTACAAACCAGATCCAGGCCGTGTACATGCATCAACAGGGTTTATCGGCATCTCTAACTGCATGTTGGAGTGGACCCATCTTAATTATAAGGCCAGGTTGAATGACCTTAATTAGGGGCAAACCGAATTGAATGACCTTAGCTTGTGGAGCAATAACTTCAAACAGAAGATCACACTAATTGAACAGTCGGTTGGGTGGTTGGTTGATAAGATGCATGTAAAACAAGAAATATTATTAACAAATAATTAATTAAGTATTAACTATTATAAATTTAAAAAATAGATCTATTTAATTTTTAAGATACTTTCATATAAAATATTTTTAAAAAATATATCATTTTATATTTATAAAGCGCACTAACAGGAAAAAAAAAGACAATAAGCAGAAGCTACCAGAAATCCATGCGAACTCTGCAGCGTCCACTAGATGGCCGACCTCAATTCCTCGTGATCACAGCCTATGGAATTTTTTTATGCATGTAAAGGGGTAGACTGCTCCTGCCTTCATTTTTTATTGAGGCAGGATATGGGAAAGGATCAATAGTATGCAAACAATTGTAACTAATCTTGATATCTCGATTTATAGAACTCCCTGGATGAGGGGAAGGACAACAACCGAATTAAGTACCAAGCCAATCAGGAGACCTCGTGTTACATACTCCATAGTAAGATACTCATGTGAGCTAAAAAAAAAAGAAAGAAAATCATGTGAGCTCCCTTTGCAGAACAGTAGTTTAAGCTGTTTTCTTGCGTACAGTTTAAACGGTTACGAATTCTTTTAGAAAAAAAAATGTACACCATAGTTGAGGTGTCACATATATATCTCTCGGCATACATGTAAAGTCAAAATTCTACCTATTATGACGAAACATAAATAATAAATCAGATTTGGTGCAATCGAGTTTTGCACTTGCCTTTCAATTTTTTAAATTGTTGATCAAATTTTATTTTGCATGTATGTGAAGAGATACACAACACAAAAATCTATCCATCTGCACCTATACTAAGTTAGCACTCGAAGAGAACTCCCACGCTAAAAAAAGATCTGATTGTTTATTAGATAGATCGTGTTATCATGATTGTAGATTGTATATATTGAAGTCCATGTTAAATTAAATAATTTTGTAGTTTTGAAATAAATAAACATGAAGATATAAATGCCGGTGTACAAAATATATATGGCATACCCCTGTGAATAAGGGAAATGCTAGTTTACACATGGAGTACCTATGCACATTCGGAAATGACTCCCCTAAACGATGGTAGACTCTCAATCAGAAAGGAATACAAGACCAACTTCGACAAGGCCAACAGAGACCTGATCGGACTCAAAGCAAACTCAACCGAAGACTTTCAGAAATAACTCTACGAGTTCCTAATGGATATGAAGAGACCTAGGGGTACAAATACACAACTAAGAGTTCCAAGAAAAAACTGAGAGCAACAAACAACAAGTCAACACAAGGCAAATCTCAATCAAAAAGGAATACGAGGCCAGCTTCGGCAAGGCCAATAGAGACCTGATCGGACTCAGAGCAAACTCAACCGAAGACTTTCAGAAATAACTCTATGAGTTCCTTACGGATACGAAGAGACCTAGGGGTACAAATACACAACCAAGAGTGCCAAGAAAAAGCTGAGAGCAACAAACAACAAGTCAACACAAGACACAATAGTCGAGCCTTACATAGATTAAGACCTAGATCCACCAAGCCATAATTTTCGAGAGTCCTTGACGACCCATCCGACCAACGTCTTGTCGTAATTTCCAATGAGACTATATACTAGATTTAGGCTAGATACGTACATCCTTGTAAATCGGTTACCTAGGAGTAAGGTTGTTACTCTAAAGAGGGCCCAAAGCTGTATAAAAATCTCTCCTCTAGTCTAATATGCATCTTCTTTAGGAGATACATCACGCAAAAAAAATCCAGATATATAAGTTTCTATTGTCAAGATTTATATCTCAACGACGACAGTAACCACCTTGGACTCTTATTTTAGTATTATATTAATTTAATTCTAAAATTCAAAATTTATAAAAAGCAAAGTTAAAACTAACATGGACTCTTATTTAATCTAAATTGCTAGTACAATTCAAAAAAATAACCAACACATTTAACATATAATGAAAATTTAAAATTGATAATATAATAGCTTGCGCAATGTATAGGGTTGACGACTAGTATTTTCAAATTTCCTAGGCATTCTGTAACTATATAGACCGCATGTGCCACATACTTCGAATGGCTTAATATCTATTTCTCCTCTTTGCATAGGCATTCATGTGTTAGTGTTGGACAAGCGGTAAAAGGTACTACAGCAATACACAGACACACAGAACTGGCTAGCCTTCAGTAACTCCTCATGAAAATACTGACATGGCAATAGAGGCAGCTCCGGCGCCAAATGCGAGCACATGGTGCGGCTGGCCTGCCCGGTCGGCGCGGGGCACATGCTGCCGGTGCCAGAGCTTGCAAACTATGCGACGTCGCCGGCATCGTCAAACGCCAGCGATATCGTGGTCACCCTTTGTCGCGCGCCAACAAACCTGAGCGACTATTCAGTGTGGCCGGGATTAATTGGAAGTTGGAACCAACCCTCCCTCTATGAGTGTATATGGACTATGGAGATTGGAGAATATAATACGGAGTAAATGTGCATACAGCTTTAAGCTGGTGCACCGTCTAATCTAAAAGAAAATTCATGATGGAAATGGGCATGAGGAAAAAAAACAAACCCAAGGAGTTAACTCAAAAGAAGTAAAAAAAAGGATTGGTTGAATTGAAATCTCACAAGTACATGTAATTTTGTATATATGTATGTATAGGATAATTGGACAGCGCTCCTGAATTATATCCTTCATCTTTTTAAAGAAAAAAAGTGAAGAAAGAAAGAAAACGGCATGAGTGGTGGCGCACTCCATTCACAAATCAGAATTCAGGAAAGGAGTATCATGCAAACAATAGTAACCAATAATTATATCTCCTGTGTTATATAATTAGATGTCAGGGGAGGAATAGCGACAACCAAACCAATCCACGAGACCTCAACACCTCATGCTATATTTACTCTCACTAATTTTTCGTGACGGTCCACCCTCACGAATCAGAAGCCAGAAAAATATTATTTTTAAAAATTACGAGACTACCCGATCTGTATTTCGTGACAGTGGATGTTCACCGTCATAAAAATGGATGTTCACCGTCATAAAAATTAGAGGACTTCCCAGGAGGTCACCCATCCTCTCGCCTAAACACGCTTAACTTTGGACCTCTCGCCTAAACACGCTTAACTTTGGAGTTTTGATGAGATCCGATACTTTGTTGCTGGTATAATCGCATCTGAAATGCTTACGTCGCCGATGGGTCTAGTTCTTTAGTAGAGGGGCGATGATACTGTACATTATTTCGTGAGGGAGAAATTATTTTCGTGGTGGTCAAAAAAATACCTTCACGAAAACAACTACTTTTCGTGACGGTGTGTCAAGCACCGTCACGAAAATATATTTTCGTGGTGGGCTTTGCTGCACCCTCACGAAATTGATTTTCGTGAGAGTGTATCTAATCCTCTCACGAAAATTCAACGCCATTATGAAATCTCGGTTTTCTGGTAGTGACTGTAACAATTTTCTTGTGCCCACGTCTAAAACTTATCAGTCTCAATCGATCGGCATATCTCCCTCCCATATGTTTTGGCTCCCAATTACATTATTATCTACAAGGAAACTATTTTAAACACTCAGTCCAGGTTTATTTCATTATCTAAAAAAAATTTTAAACACTTGGTTCTTCCATAAAGTCTAAATAGTTAAAGAAAATCATATACTAGATGGCATACATGTCATAGTATATCCCTTTACAAACATCTCTACTACCTAAGGCTAGTTTATTTCATCTTCGTTCCTATAAGCGTAGCGTGCCATCCAGTTCACGCATGTGAAAAAGCTAGGAGCTATCAAATCATATCAAATGCCCTACTAAAATCGGCCGCCAACACCACATTTGTGAAAAAAAAAGAAAACTAATAACCCGAGCGATTAATTCCCCCCCTTTTTGATATGTAGCTTGGGCCAACCCTTCCTGTCTCATGTGCACCAACCTATGAAGCCACAATCTTCCAAGAAAACAAGTAGAATAACCAGATGTGAGGAAAGAAAAACAATCCCCTACTTCTGGAGCGATCGAGCCACATCCAATCAAACTCTAAATTTGAATTCTGTTACAATGCAGGGCACCTTGATAGTGTAAGAGCAAAGTCAATGCAGAAGTGAATAGACAAAAATGATAAATTACATAAGACCACAGAAAGTGCGGTCACACTTGTAGTTGACTTTGCTATTTTTTTATCTCTTTATTCGAGGTTGATAAATTACGTATATGTTTGTATGAGGGAATATATATGCAACACGAGTTTTTTTTATTATTTTTCGTAGGTAATAAATGATAGCTCGTAGCCTCGGAGGCTAAAAAATCCATTCCCCCATCTATATAAGCACGCATGCATTAATGTAGGACAAGCGGCAATACACAGACACAGCTAGCTATAATACAAGTGACCCTCACAAATTAAGTCACTAGTCAATAACTCGTGAATACTGCCATGGCAATAGAGTCAGCTCCGGCGCCAAAGAAGCGCCCCGAGCACGTCGTGCTGCTGGCCAGCCCCGGCGCGGGCCACGTCCTGCCGGTGGCCGAGCTCGCGCGGCGCATCGTCGAGCACGGCGGCTTCACGGCCACGATCGTCACCTACACCAACTTCTCCTCGGCGGAGCACTCCTCGACCTTATCCTCCCTCCCGCCGTCCGTCTCCACCGCCGTGCTCCCGGAGGTGGCCATCGACGACCTCCCCGCCGATGCGCGCATCGAGACCCGCATCTTCACCGTCGTCCGCCGCGCGCTCCCGTACCTCCGTGACCTCCTCCGCTCCCTCCTCGGCTCTCCCGCCGGCGTCGCGGTCTTCGTGGCCGACCTCCTTGGCCCGCGGGCGCTCGCCGTGGCCGCCGAGCTCGGCATCCCGCGATACGTCTTCTTCACCTCGAACCTCATGTGCCTGTCCTCGCTGCTCTACATCCCGGATCTAGACCGGACCACCACCTGCGAGTTCCGTGACCTCCCGGAGCCCGTCGTCCTCCCGGGGTGCGTGCCGCTGCACGGCTCCGAGCTCGTCGACCCCTTGCAGGACCGGGCCAACCCCGTGTACCCGCTCATGATCGACCTGGGGCTCGACTACCTCCGCTCCGACGGCTTCCTCGTCAACACCTTCGACGCCATGGAGCACGAGACTCTGGTGGCGTTCAAGGAGCTCTCCGACAAAGGCGTGTATCCTCCGGTCTACGCAGTCGGCCCGTTCGTCCGGTCGTGCTCCGGCGAGGTGGCCAACGATGCCTGCATACGGTGGCTCGACGACCAGCCGGACGGGTCTGTCCTGTACGTGTGCTTGGGCAGCGGCGGCACGCTGTCCGCCGCTCAGACGGCCGAGCTGGCGGCGGGGCTGGAGGCGAGCGGGCAGAGGTTCCTATGGGTGGTGCGCTTCCCAAGTGACAAGGACAACAGCGCGAGCTACTTCGGGACGTGCGACCATGGCGACGCCGACGACCCGCTGAGCTACCTGCCGGAGGGGTTCCTCGAGAGGACCAAACACACCGGGCTCGCCGTGCCGATGTGGGCGGCGCAGGTGGAGATCCTGAACCACCGCGCCGTCGGCGGGTTCGTGTCGCACTGCGGGTGGAACTCCACGCTGGAGGCCGTGGCGGCGGGCGTGCCGATGCTGGCGTGGCCGCTCTACGCCGAGCAGAGGATGAACGCCGCGATGCTGTCGTCGCGGGTGGGGATAGCCCTGCGGCCGAGCAACACCAGGGAGGAGGACGGGGTGGTGACGCGGGAAGAGGTAGCGGCGGTGGCGAGGGAGCTCATCTCGGGTGAGAAGGGCGCTGCGGCGCGGAGGAAGGCGCGCGAGCTACGGGAGGCGGCGGCCAAGGCCACGCAGGCGCCGGGCGGCCCGTCGTGCGAGGCGTTGCAGCCCGTCGTCGCTGGCGCGTGGAAGAAGGCCGCCGCCGCACGTGGTCATGCCGACCAGGAGAACGGAACAGCGACGGCGACCGCATGATCTGCGTCCTGCTTCCCCGTTGCTTGGTCTGCTTGGTTGTTTGATGCGTGTCCCATCTAGCTTGTCCGTCCGATCGGGCGCGTCCCGCGATCGAGCAGCTAAGCTTGGTGTTTCGTACGTACGTGTTGCGCAGTTGCGCTAGTGAGATGTAAGTCAGTGTACGTGTGACCTTCCTATCGGTTAGGAAGGGGTCAGCTCATATGTGTTGCACAAAGCTTCATTGTGCGCTGCCGGTAGGGGTGCCAATGATTTAAGGAGTTATGGCTCTAATAATAAATTCTCTGGTGTATATGTATAATGTTTCTTGAAGTTCAAGTAGTGGTGTGTTGCAATAGGAAACCTAAAATAACGATAATTTTTATTCTCTTTGTTTTTTTTATTTGTTCTAAGTTAAACTCCTTTAAGTTCAGTCAAGTTTATAGGAAAACATAACAATATTTTTAACAAAAAATAAATATACTATAAAAATATATTAAATTGTGTATTTAATTAAACTAATTTGGTGTTGTAGATGTTAATACGTTTTCTATAAAGTTGATCGAATTTAAAAAAGTTTGACTTATAAAAAAAAGTTAAAACACCTTATAATATAAAATGGAGGAAGAAGATAGCTAGAGTTTAATGTTTGTGATCTGAGCCTCTCCAAAAAAATACTCTCTCCATTCCAAAGTATAAACAATTCTGGCTATGTGTCTGGACATCCCTTTATCTAAGTGCATAGCTAGAAATGTTTATATTTTGAAATGAAGGGAGTATATCCTCAACGTGAACATGTCAGATAAGCTGTGCAAAATAGTCTATTTCTTATCAATTAGCTCTAACATCACCTGGATTTTATGAAAAAGATTTTTCTTTTTTTCTTTTTTAAATGAGAATTTCATAGATCTCTGCAGACGAGTTCAGTTATAAAGCTTGGTGCATGGCACCTGCCGACTAGAACAACACTATCCTCGGTATCGATGCGTCTACACCCAACAGAAAACTCATACAGTAGGATTGGATGTCAATATGCTTGTATGTTTTTCTTCTCCTTTTGCAACGAGTTGCTACATGTTATATAGTGGTAAACAGGGCACCGGAGATTACATACTTGTCCCCTAGAGAGGCTCAGGCTTAATACACACTGACAGGTGGCCCCGAATAGGGGCTTTCTCGTAGTTCCCTAAAGGGGGCCCTGTCCTTCGGCCGTACCGACAGCCCCTGGGGATCCCGGGATCGCCATGCCGCCAGGGATTTTCTGCCTCTCCTTGACTGCTGTTCCAGCCGCACGGAGATCCGAAGCAGGGCAACTGGTAAGTGAGCCCATTATTGCCAACGATCCCGTCGGTAGTAAATGAGGGGCTCTACAACTCTCCTTCTGTCCAGCTCTTGGGGGCCAGCTCTGGAGGACCTCCTTCCTTTCGCTCCGTCAGTAGGGGGCTTTCGTGGGCTCTGCCCTAGGCGAGGAGCCGCCCAGGATGGGAGACCCTCTGCGGAGGCCTCCGGAGCCTAGCAGAGGCGTCCCCCCAACAGCACCAAAACTCCTGTGCGCCAACTGTTATCACATTAACACCATAAGCAGTAGAGCAATCTGCAATCTTGGTATGAGACAGAACAAGAATCGAGCTGATTAAACATACCCGAATTTGCTTAAAAAAAGGGTTGTTTGGATAGATGACTCAAGATGCCACAACTCAAGCTAGGCGTCTGCCGATATTGTGGCATGCCTAGCTTTGTGGTAAAATAGAGTTGTTTGGTTGATACAAAATTGTGTGGCAAATTTGTTAAGGGTATTGTTTGGATGCCTACCGCATTGCATACCACAAGTTTGGCAAAAGTATGTGGTAGCTATTTGGTTGGTGCCAAAATTGAATATGATTACCGCCAATCAATTAGGTGGTGAGAATACCACCCCAGGATATGTGTGCAAAAATATTGTTGTTGCATGTTCTATTCAATAGTTGTCTTTTGAAAAAGAATAATCAATTTAAAAAACCAGATTATAATATAGGTATTCCAATTAAACATAATCATTTTAATTAATATATTTGCCCTAACCAATTAGACCTAACACATTATTAAAATATATCAAAATGTCACAAGTGGACAATAATACTCAGCCACTATACAAATGTACATAGCAAACCACATAATCAAAATAAATTAAGATATCACATGTGAATAACAATACTGAGCCACTAGAGAAATGTACATAGCAAACCACATCATTAACATAAATCAAAATATCATAGGTGGAGAACAATACTAAGTCATTAGAGAAATTTACAAAACACACTTAGAGCAGGCACTCGCTACTTTTACATCATCCTTGTATAATGATAGTTGTTCTAATAACCAAAAGTAGCTACTAGCTTGAACCTGACATATTCACAACAATTCAATATAAGCTAATTAGTTCGCCCATATCTACTCTAATCTATTCCCAAGAGTAACTACTTATTTGGACCTAACATATTTCATAAGGTTCCAATATAACTGATTACTACATCTATTGTAACTTCGCAAAAGGTCAGCAATATACTCGAATGCTGGCAGCTAGATCCATTTAACCATATTGGTCGCATATCCAGCGTCGGCTAGGAAGAATTTTCCTATAACACGAACATGTGTTTTATAGTTAGTGGCAAACTAAAGTTATGATTGATGTACTCACATGATCTAGTTAAAGTCCTACCTTCTGGTATTTTTAGGCCACTTGGGCGGCTTAGAGCATCTTGAAGCACATGTGAATCATAGGCTGATCCCTCCCATCCATCAAGGTGATAAGTAAATCGCAAGTCAAAATCAACAGCCGCAAGGACATTTTGAGTGGGAATAAACTTTCTACCCCTAAATCTGTTTTGCATATGTGCAGGGACAGTTGCTGGTACATGAGTACCATCCAAGGCTCCTATGCATCCCTAAGAAAAGAAAATTTAATGTCCCATTAGTCTAGCATGCAAATCGACTATACGATAAGCATTCCAGTGAAAAGAACCATGGGAGAATATGTTACACCTTCTCGCAGCCTTTTTCTCACGTCAAGTAAATAAGAGTAACTAGCAAGGCATAGGGCAATAGCATCAAACAACCTTCTCCTCCATATGTAGTACTGAAAGTAGTAGTTGAAGCAGTACTGTAAATATATTTGCTTCCTTTGGTCCATCTAAGTAATTAAAAGAGCCTAAATTAATAAACATTAACAACAAAACAATACTGATGCACAATAATTAGATAGAATAACCGACATATTTTTTCTTATTACAATTTGTAATAAATATTTCAATCTCATAATTATGGGAATATTTGCATAACACATCCAGCAAAAAAATATATATACCAGCTAACATGATTTTGCAACCATTGAGTCCTTACGTCTAGGACAAGAACAAAACAGAAAATGTCCATCCTTTTTTTCAGAAGTCGAAAAATGTTCAAGTATCTAATCCCCAAATCCCTAAAAAAACCAAATAGGCATGTGTGCACTGTGCTTACCGTGATGAAACTTTCTGGCTCGTTGGCTTGGATGGCGGTATGTGGGCGAGGAAGCACGGCCAGTTCTTACTCTAGCCACACCAGCCACTCCTCTTCACCAAGATGGACTTGCCATTGCAGCCTACTCCATGACTCGAGCCGTGATGAAAGGAACAAATTAGAATATGGATTTGAAGGAAAGGAAGATATGGATCTAACAGCCTGTTCGTTTCCACTACTACCACCGGCTTATTTTTTTCGTTTTCCGTACGCACGCTTCCCAAAACGATTAACGGTGTGTTTTTTTTTAAAATTTTTCTATATGAAAGTAGCTTAAAAAAGCAAATAGATCCATTTTTTAACTTTTTAATAGTAAATACTTAATTAATCACGTGCTAATGATATTTCTCGTTTTACGTGCGACTTATTTAAGCCATTCAATAAGCCACAAAGAACAGGACGTAAATGGGATGAAGGGGATAGAGAAGATTTAGAAAAAAAAAGTAAACGGATTACTCCATGGCTTGAGCACAAATCAGTGAAACAAATTAGTTGAGTGATTTGAAGAAAAAGAAAAGGATCTGGATGGGATGGATGAGAAGATGAAAGAAGGTAAAGGAGGAAAGAAAGAGGAATAGCTGCCCGTTACTTGGAGCTGCACAAAAGAAAAATCTGGAGAGAGAAAAGAAGGAGTAGGGAGGATAATAAACATGGGAGTTGGGAGCAGTCAGTGGATGCTTTCCTAGGAGACCGAGCTTTATGGGCTTTTTGTTTGTTTTGCATCAGAACGTATGCTATTATGCGCTATTACTTTAGAAAAGTGAGAATAGTGCCAGCCTTTATACGTCACACACTTCATGCCGCAAGTAAGCCAAATAATTTCAACGTCACAAGTTGCGCGCAAATAACTACGGCAAAGCACTTGGCAGCTGCCGCACTTTCGTTGACAACCGAAGGTGGGGTAGTCAAATAAACAATAGGCTAACTGGTTGTGGTATGTCTAACTTGAGCTGTGACATCTTGAGTCACCTATCTAAACAGCCCCTCCCCTCAGGTCTTCGGTCCAAGGCATTTGTTGAGAGAGCTCACCCCAAATTGGTTGTATCTGTTTCCAGAATCACACGAGGCATGCCCAGCTAGCGCAGGTGCACAGCTCAGTAGCTCACTCCAAACAACAAGGCTTCAGCATGTAGAGCACTGGACATTCAAGGAATATTATTACCTGCACCAGCCTCTAGGAACAGTTCATCTTTATCACGGACAAGAAATCCCCACCCTACTTTCCTTAAAGCAGCATATGCATCAATATTCAGTTTATAAACATGAAACATCAATCGGTGGTGGAACGGATGAATGCTATTGAGAAAGGAAGAAAAGGCGAGCGAAGCCAAAGAAAGAAAAGCATGGTCGGTAAAAGGTCGAGTGAGACAGCTGTAACAAACTAAGAATGACTAAATTTTTAAAAAACTTCTTTTCCGCTGGTGAATTTTAAAAATTCACATCGAATTTATTATTTCGTTCTTTTCAAAATTTTGTTTCATTTGTCATGTCCTTTTGTTTTCTTCTCCGAAAGTGCATTTCATCTATCCTAGTTCTTAGCAAACAAAATCCACTTTACCATCAGGCATTCGACCCGTTTCTCTCTGTCGGCTAGGCTCATCTTCTCCTTTTTCTCTTTTGCCTTATTCTTTCCTTTCTTTCTCTCCTTCTTGGCCCAATCGGCCTAGACCGGCCCCAGGCCAAGCCACTCTGCTCTGTGGGCCTGTGGCCGCTGCTTTGCCGCCCACGCTGCCATTGCCTTCACATGCGCGCCCGCTGAATCGAAGCCAAAGACCACACAGGACTCCTGCTCGCCGGCACCGCATCAAACTCACACTCACCGACACCGTCGTTGCCGCCAAAATAGCGAGTCGCGATTGGTCGCGCCAACGCAACGCCCATCGACCCGGCCACTCCCACAGTGTCGTTGCCTCCACCGCCTCAACCATGGATGGCGATTGGCTAAGACAGCACATCATTAGTTCATCACCAACTTAGCAAGCCTAACAAACTCGATTGCCTCCACCTCCTCTATCCACTGCCAAAAGCCGCAGCACCCCCTCACTGCTCCATTTGCTGCCCACCGGTGAAGAATTGCGAACAACCCTAGTTTGGCCACCCCTGCTCAACTCCAAAATTTGTCGTCATCGTTCGCCATGTTCTAAAAGCAAGGTAATCATCGTCAACTTGTCAATACCCCTCACCTTCCCCAGTCAACCCATCATCGGAGCTCGCCGTAGCAACCCCCCGGCCTCCAGCCGCTCCCCTGCCTCGCCTCGGCTGCCATCAGGCTGCACAACGCGTCGCTACCTCTGGTCTGTTAGCATTAATCTTGTCTTGTACATGTTTTAGCATTTTGCATTAGATACTTGTGTATGTATGTCATGCACACAGTAGAGTAGTGCATATATACTGCATACATGGGTTAATTAGTTAGATGGTTAGTTGTAGCACATGCGTGTGTTGCATGTGTTAGCACTTAGCAGAATAAGTCTTTAGGTTGTTAGTTAGTGGTTGGTCGCATGCAAGAAACGTGGGGGGGCGCGGATGGCATGCAAGAGTTAGCGGCTGTGCATGTGTGGATCGTGTGGGCGTGTGCGTGAGACTCGGCCACCAGGATGTTGCTCGGCGGGTGCGTCACGTCATCGAGTGGGTCTTTATAAGCATCCTGTAATCAATTTATTTGAGTGAGTGGAATAACAGAGAAAATCCCAGGCATTTGTCGCTGCAAGTGTGCTCTTTCTCTCTCTTTCGTGTGTGCGTGTGTTTGAGCTCATTTCTGTGAGTTTGTCGCTCCAGGAAGAGGAAGTGCCCACGCCGGTGTGTTCGTCTCTAGCACCGAGCGCTCGCGCCGACCTATTCGTCGGGGTTGGCTCCAACACGGTCACCCAAGCCCAATCCACAACTACCACTAGCTTCCCTTTGCTCCACTGATGCTCGTGTGCCGTTGTGCCCCGCTAGAATCCCGCGGGAGCGCCTGCCGCGACGAGCTCTGCCGCTTCGTGCTCCTGCTCGCCCAGCAAAACATGGGGATGGGGTCTCCATCCCTCGAGGGTCATGCATCCGAGGTAACCTGATTAAACTTATGCTAAACGACTAAGATAGATTTGGCCGAAAGGTTAGAAGCGTACTAAATGATCATCTGGCAGGAAGTTTTAAGCAATTTACACCTGTGAGCCCCGGGCTCGGGGAGCGCGCCCCTGGCCCGGGAATGCCCCAGTAATGGGTCCCGGGAATGCGTCCCGGGACCGAGCCAGTGGGTCCCGGGACTGGGGCCCGAGACCGTGGTTTCTGGGAACCGGGGGGCGAGACCCGGGGCCCGGGAATGTCCAGTAATGTGCCCCGGGAACGCGCCCCGGGGCCGAAGCTGTGGGTCCCCGGCCCGGGGGGCGAGACCCGGGACCGGGAATGCCCCAGTAATGTGCCCTGGGGACGCGACCCGAGGCTGAAGCTATGGGTCCCGGGACCAGGGGGCGAGGCCCGGGCACGGGAAGTCCCAGTAATGTTCCCGGGGACATGCCCCGGGACCGAGGAGGTGGCTCCCGGGACCGGGGGGCGAGACCCGGGCCCCGGGAATATCCCAGCAATGTGCCTCGGGAACGCGACCCGGGGCTGAAGTTGTGGGTCCCAGGACCGGGGGGCGAGGCCCGGTCCCGGGAAGTCCCGGCAACGTTCCCGGGGACATGCCTCGGGACCGAGGAGGTCGCTCCCGGACAGGGGGGCGAGGCCTAGGCCCGGGAGGGTCCCAGCTGTTTGCCCGGGGACGCGCCCCGGGACCGAGGGGCGAGACCCAGGTCCGGGAATGTCCCCGGGCTACGGGGCCCGGGGTGGATGTGAGCGGTCGTCTCGACTCGCCTGGGGAAGGTGCACCCGGGCCCGGGCAGTGCTCGGGCCCTAGGCACTCAGCGGGAGAACGGCCGTAGCCAGTGGCCACTTGTGCAGAATGTGGCCCCCGGAGGGGCTGACGTGGCCGAAGATCCCCGCGTCCTGGGGGAATGTGGGGCCCCTAATCCCGTTTCGCCGACAAACGAGACTTACCCTCTCGCAGGAGTTCGGACCTAACCGATGCAGCCCGGCTTGAGAAGCAAGAACCCATCGAAAAGGGTGGCGATGCGCCGAAGTTGTATTGATCTGTTAGATGATTACATGGTCCCTGGGCATATGTATTTATACCCCGAGTTGATACAGTCCTGATCGGATACGAAACAGGAGTTTCCTAACTATAAAAGGAAAAACAACAAGCCCTGACTGGACACGAGATCAGGTTTTCCTAAAAATCGTTAAAGCTAACTAATTTATAGATAAAATAATTAACTGCCATGCTGTGATCTTCACGATTCCTTCCCGAATTCGGCTTCTTCTGGATTAGCTTCCACCGGCTGATATCGGCTTTATCTTAACCGAACATGATAACGAACCGTACCAAATTTTGGTGTTAACACCTAGGCCCTATCTGTCAGCCACACATATCTTTTCTTAAGGAAAATAATTCAAATAGATATAAAATCCCATGGACCCCACCTGTCAGTGTCTCTAATCCTCTCCCTTAATAAAAAGAATTCGGGAAGTAAATTAAAAAGGATTTGAGGAATTATTTCAGTAAAGAAAAATATGAATTAAACTTTGAAAATTCATAGCTAATTCAAGTGAAGTCCAAATCGAGTGAAACTTGTCTCTAAAATTTTGTAAATTCAAGATGTGAGGACACTCCGAGACTTGTACCGCAATTTGCAGCTTGCCACGTCAACGCTAACTATTAGAGTGATGTGGTCTTAAATAAAACTAGATTAATACAGTAAGCATCACACCTCAAAGTAGAATTGACGTCGCGAACCACAAATACATTACAAACTCATGGCATCGAAACTGAAATAAATGAGATACTCGACAGAATAGTCTCTACCAGTTCTCCCCGAGATATGCCCATCAAACCACACGATGGTGGTGACCAAGCGACTATATATCACAGAGGACTCGATCCACACTAGCTATTAAGCAAATATCTCAATTATTTCAAGCCCATACTTGTGTTTGACTAGCTCCCAGGAAAAGTACTAGTTTCACACGTTCATCTCAAGCAATTGTATATAATAAATGGGTGTATCAGTAAATAAACTAAATGTATAAAATCAGTTACATAGGCCAATCGGCTAAATAATATGATTCAGCGGAAGCTTATCTACCCATACCACAGGCACGACTAGGGGTAAACCCCTTAAAGAATCAATCCTGAGAAGCAACAGTTCCTGTAGCACTCAACTACAACAAAGTTAAGTAACAACAATATAAGCAGGAGTCAGTACATTACCGAAATAATGTACTGGCAAGGACAATGCTATATCACTATATGTAAGATCTATGTCAAGGAGTGGCTATTTGTAGGTTCATTTTGCATAAAGCAAATTTTAGTTCACAATCAGTTGCAACGGTATTTAGTAAAGCAATAAAACATGTATAGTATATAAAGAAAGTGATCAACATAATATAAGTAGCATACTTGTTACCCTCGCCGGCAACAAGTCATCAAAATTCATCAATCCATATGCCAATTTCATAAACACATTTGTAAAGCACAAAACTATACTCATGACACATCCCTATGTCGCTCATGACCACGAGCACGGCTAACCGATTAGTTTTGACTCTATAGAGTTTGTACACCTTTACCCACATGATATGAATTCTCTAGTTTGTCTCGTGCTGGCCAAAGCACTACCACACTCTACACGTTGAGTGTGGTCTAAAGGTCACAACGAAGCCGTTATATTGTCTATTTGCCTAACCTCTTGCATGAGCACGATGAGCGGGAATCCATACTAAGTCTAGATTCTTAATGCCATCCCGGTGGTTAGCCAAACACCACGACGCCGTGGAGAAACAACCCACGTGGCACTCACCGTTGTATTGGACACGCTTAGACCCCCATGCTATAAGTAGAGAAACAACCCACTCACAAAACACACACTAGGACGATTTCGGTCCTGTAAAAATTTTAACACACGCATATGAGTAGCTCCTATAAACCATCGCCAAGAGTAGTTCATACCACAACCGCCTCTCGAATGCAAGGTTAGACGCATAAACAACTTAATAGGCTAAGGCCATCCCATACCAGCACATGTGGTTGTACTGTAAACAATAAAGGATGACATAGAGTTTGGTCCTTAATCGACTTAGGCGAACACTCCTCCTATCGGTGTGCAACTACTCCATATGCACACCACTTGCCGCCCAAGTCTAAAATCTCATTTTCCACCATTTTAGTTCACAAATAACCAGAGGCTTCACTTTTGTTCAGAAGTTTTAAAATTCCCAAAATCTCATTTATAAAGTGATCACAATCTATTTTAGCATAACTCTAAACATGGCTAAGCAATTTGCATTTGTATAAGCATGTATAATCCCAAGTGAGCACAAGTAGAATGCTCTAACCATTTCTAAAGTAACAATCAACAAAGATTACAAGTTTTCAAGGCTAATTATGCAACAAAGAGGCTATAACTACCAGTTTCCACAATTTAAATACCGATAGTTACAAATAAGTATGCAACTTTGCAAATAAACACATTTCATTCCCCAAAACATAGGATTCAAATTGTTCAAAGGAGGAGGGGAGAATACTTGCCTTACTCTTGAATACCCTAGGCATCAACTATTCCACTCCTTCACTGATTTCAAATTCGTTCTCTAGAAAGGATTTAATGTATGATCAAATAAATGGCAAATAATGTGAAAAATTCAAAATGCTCTAATATGCATGAGGTTTATGTAGTAGGTTGGTTCTGACCTAAGATGAATTTAGGTGAAAGAATTTCTATTTTATTACTTCTCATTTGGGAGTTATGAATTTTACAAGTTCTATATATATATATATATATATATATATATATATATATATATAATATATATATATATATATATATATATAAATATAATACGGTATTTATACTCTAGATGGATTTTAAAGTTACTTTAAGTGGTAGTTTTGTCAAATTCTTATTTTTAACTCTAAAAGTTCTATTTTCAAAGAGTGATGAATGAAATTCTAATTTAGCATTTTTATCTTTTGAGAGAGTTGTATTTAGAATTTTTGCACATGTGAATATATCCAATTACAATTTATATTAAGTATTTAATTACTTTAGTGTATGGGGAGACTATGCAATGAGTTTTGGTGAAGAAGCTTCTGTGTTATTAACTTTTATTTAGGAGATATGAATTTTGTAAGCTTTAAGCTTGTATATGGTACCTCTACGTATATTTTAGTATATGTATATATGTGTTTTAGGACTGGGTGTTATGAAATCTATCTTTACATATTTTGAGAAAAATGTCTTGTGAACCTACTGTCATTTGAGTGTAATTTATTTAAAATTAAAGTAGAGTTTCTATGATTTTAGAGGGTTTTTGTACATTTTATATACTATACATTATATTTATCTTTTGCACAAAACATGAAAGTGCTTTTCATACTAGTTTTAGTTATTCATCTGTATACAGAATTAAAGAGCAAATTGTTGTGAACTAAGAAAATTGGATTCATGTTATTTGGAGCTAATATGAATTCCTTTGCATTTTAGAAGTCATTACATATTTTATACATTAATCCAAGTATTTATCTATTACCAAATTTATTAAAGTGTCTTTTGTACATGTTTGATCAAATTTCAGTGTTCCATAGCAAGATTCAACATTTTTGTGAAATTATTAAGTCTTGATATACTAAAGTTAAAATTAATGTGAAATGGCTAAATTTATAAAGTGTTTATGTACTTTTATATGTTATTCTATTTTTTTTGAGGCATATTATGTACTAGTTCTTTCAGATTTTAACTTACATAAATAAAGTTCATAATTTTGTGATTCTAACAAAAAAATTTTCATCCAATTTGGAGTCAAAATGAATTTTCTATGGATTTTATAAGTTTATCCATTTCTCAGTTGAACAAATAATACTTTTACTCTTTTCTTATAAGTTTCCAGATTTTAGATTGGCTGGGTCCACCGGTCGGTGAGTGTAATTATGCAGAAAGGTCCTGGTTCCTAGAAATGCAACCCACAATCCTGGCCACGTGAGAGTTATAGTTTTCTTTAAGAGTTCTCCATTTCTCAGGTATTTACATTTAGGTCCTTGGGTCCACTTATCAATCTAACAAGTTTTACATCTTAAACCCCAAAAGTTTTAAACCTGTTTTAATCATTCCTCATGCTCTAATCAATCGGGGCCCACATGTCAGCGGGGTGGTGACGGCGTGCGGTTGCAGTGGAGCAGAGCAGCAGCGGCCGCGAGTTTCACGGTGGCGCTGGCGGCGAACGGCGGGGTCTCGGGCGATGCGGCCAAAAGGTGAAATGAAGGCCAGTTCTTGGCGAAGCTATGGGTGGCCGTGGTGCGTGCTGTGGTGGCCGGAATAGGTGGCTGCGGTGGTGCGAGCAGTGGGCAAGCTCGGGGTGGTGTGGCAAATAGAGCTACAACTCGATCCGTTCTAAATCCGTGCATGCATGTAGTCTTATAGAGTACCAGGGTGCTCACTGGGGCTCGGCCAAGGCTGGCGAGATCTAGCCGGTAGTGCCCGACGAGGGAGATGGTTGGGGTGGCACAATCCTTCAGGGTCACGCTGTTGGCTTGCAATGGCGCTTGATCTGCCGAGGATAAGGCTGCGTAGGGTTATTTACGGTCTAGGGAAGTTACAAGAGAGCCTGACCAGAGAGGAAAGAGGACGAGCTCAATCTCCCATTCTGCAGCAGCTGGGCCTCGATTGCTTGGGGGTTATTGAAGGGTGGACCGAAGCGATTCTCATGGTGTGGCAGTTCGGCTTGGGGTGGTTGGATTCGACGGGAACGGCGGCAACCCTAGAGAGGGCTGCTTCTTAGCTCCGAAAATGAGGATGACGACGGCAACACGAGCTCGGCCAGCAAAACCTAGGGTAGAAGGTACCAAAATGGATCAAGTAGATGGAGAGGATCGTGTTCCGAGGCATGGGCTGTGGCGAAGCTCACCAGAGGTCCAACGATGGCGATCGAACACTTATCGGCTTCGGGGAAGATGAAGTTGCGGCCGGTTATCCCTAGGTGGAATCCTATGTTTTCTCTGGGGAACACGATTAGGCCGAGGAGGAGTTGCTAATGGCGAGTTTTCAGTCCAAATGGTGGAATTCAACGTGGAGGAGGTCAGCCATGGTGTCTTTGGGTGGTGTCGACGCGTGGAGAGGGCGTGGCAGAGTTCCTGGGTGTGAGGGTGAGCTAGGGCGGTTTCTCCGACTGTTAGGTAGGTCCAGAAGTCCAGTAGGGCCCACTTGGCAGTGTAAAATGGGAGAGGAGCTCTCTAGATGCTAAGTGTGGAAGGTTGTGTCTATAGCTGTCTAGTATAGAAGATTTCATTGAGCTAAAGAGGATTTATAGGGTTGGAAAATTTATGGTTGTAGGTGAATCATATGCTCTATCAACTGCAAGTTCAAGGCTAGGGGATTTATATTTTTAATGTGGCAAAAAGATGAAATAGGCTTGGTGGCACAGTTTTCTGCAGTCTCATTTATTCTCTAGTGCATTGCACTTATCATTTTATGTGTTTCCTTTAAGAATTAAATTATGCAAAATTTTCTAGTTGTAATATACATTATAGTACACATTTTGGTAGGAGGGCATTTCCTGAATAGTTCTTATTTTTATTTGGTAAATTTAAGAATTAAACCAATTTATTTTAGCTAGCTTCCTAGTTTTGCTGATTTGAAAGATTTTATTGAAGTACCCATTAAAGTGATAAAATCATGAAAAATTTACAGTAGACTATTTGTGTTGGGTAGTACTTACAAGAATTTTTCCATGATTTTATGTTAAACCAATTATTTTTAAAATTTCCTTAAGCTATGTAAATGCTTATGCATCCTATTATGGAAATGCATTTTAAGATTCAAAAACAATCAAAAGAAAGCATGCACACGAAATGGTAATGATTTTATTTATCTTCACATTTTTATATCCAACTTTTATTTATATATTTTTGGACATATTACACCTTCCATTTTTATAAATCAACTCTTAAAACTTTATGCACCACACCTTAAGGTATTTTGAACAAAACTCCCCTATACATATTTGGATGAATTACTTCCATTTCATTTAGCCTACAAAAGATTTAAAAATTTTCTTTATGGCCTCTAGAGCTGTGCTTTGTATTCTTCTTATAGATTTTTATTTTGGAGACCTAGGATGAAGTTGAGAGTAATTTGAGAATTCGACTATAAAAGTTTTAGTATACTCATTTTTAAGATTTACTCTAGTTAATCTACTTCTTAATCCACTCCTTTGTGTAGAAACTATGAGATTTTACTTTCGAGGGATTTTTATTGAGTTAATTCAGTTCATATGTTACACAAGATCTTCTTTCTGGACTCAAAATAATAGTTGTCACAAATATAATTTTTGCACAAATTTGAAATAAAGACTAGTGGATAATTAATTCCCCATATTAAAATCCTCTTTATACTAATTTATAAATTCAATAATGGGATTAAAGCCCTAAACCATAAAAGTCTGAATACACCAAGATCATGCCTAACCTTGCATATTAGAATAAAATGATAACAGAGCTAAATATATCTGATTACTTAACTAAATGATTAGTGCAATTGAGTAGACTAACCATACAAATTCGTAATGCTCAAGTAAATAATAAATTCTCAATATGTAATCCTCAACTCATTTATACACAGAACACCCAATTCAAGTATATAATTGTCGGCGAAGTAGGACAGGGGGTCCCACATGCCCTGGGGACGCGTGGGTCTTCGGCCACGGCAGATTCCCGGGGGGCACCCTTCCATCGGCCCGGGCTCGTGCCGGGGCGCTATCGCCATCGGCCCCGGGCCCGGGGCATCGTATATATCAGCTCGGCCCGGGTCCTCTTTGGCTCGGGCCGAGCCTTGCCTCGGGCACTATTCACTGCCTGCCGGGCCCACATATCGGTCCCGGAGGCTCTGGACCAACTACTCTGCACGTGTGGGCGTCTCCAATGGCCCCCCGTGGACACCCGACTGCTGTCAGAAACCTTTTGACTTCTGAGGGAAGAGTGTGCGCTGAAGTCAAGAAGAGTCAGAGACCTTGACTTGGAGGCGTGCGCCATCACGTCTCCCCGCTCCATCACATCCCCAGACTCTACCGCCGCAGCATACTGCTCCGGCGTGGGCACGGCAGGCGGGGAGGCGAGCGACGGGACGTTCCTCCAACTCCGGCATGGGCGTCGCAGGCGGAGGGGTGCACAGTAGACTCACCGGAAAATATCTCTTCCGCGTACCGGCAACTGTGGACTCCGCTCGCCTATAAAGGAGGATCCATGCGTAGACGAACGCAAGCAGCTCAGGCTCCGGCTTAGACAACAGAGATCTCCTTCTCCTTCCTCGAGTCCGGTCGCTGGTAGAACGACCGATGCACCTCCGGTTTCCGGTGAGCTTCGAGCTCCCGGGGTCCTCCTTGTAAACTCCGCTCCATTATCTTTCTCTCTCTGATAGTCCAAAACACAGGAGTAGGGTATTACGCTCCGGCGGCCTGAACCTGTATAATCTCCTGTCTTCTTTGTGCGTTTTCTTCCTTTCGATCCTTCGCGTTCCGCTGACACACCCTGACGCCGGCTTCGCCTGAGAACTACTCCCTGGCCGAATCTCAAAGGGGGTCTCCCGACTTCCGCCGTCGAGGTTTCATCTCCGACAGCTGGCGCGCCAGGTAGGGGGAGTTTTCTTCCTAGGTCGGACGCCGACGTCCCAAGACCAGCGCACTCCATGGCAGGCGGCCACCGTCGGGACTCCGACCAGGAGTCCGACGACTTCACCCGCCGGGTGGCGTAGCCGATGGTAAGCCCCCTGCGCTCCCCGTCTTCCAGGAGGCGCGTCGCGCAACCCAGGCGGGCTGAGCTCGCTCCTCGCGGCCTGGCAGTGGCGGCGTCGGCTCTTTCTCTCTCGAAGGAACCGGCAAGTGCCCGCCGGGTCTGCCACGGCCTCATCCTTGAGGCGCGAGCGGAGGCGCGTCCACGGCACGCCGCAACCTCGACTTTCAGCCAGCATCGCACAGGGGGTTTCTCCTGGCGCGGAAGCCCTCCTGCGCCACCCCCGGCTTTTAACGGGAGCGGGGGCCGGGAGAGGCGCTGGCTCAACGAAGTCACCCACTCGTAGGCGCGGCCATCGCCAGGTCGCTGCACAGCAGCGCAGGGGCCAGGAGTGCGAGCGCGCAACGTTCTAGCGCGGGCCGGCCCCGCCCCGAGTCAAAGCAGAGCCCGGAGCGCGGCGCAACGCCGCGACTCGGCAGACAGCGGCCACGGCGACCTCGTGACCGGCCGAAACGGGGGCGGACCGACGAAGATGCCGGGTCACATGGAGCGACACGCGAGCGGCGGGCGGACGCCGCCGCGCGTTCCGAGGTCCAGGCCTCAGCTCCAATTACTGACGGGAAACGTCATCTGTTACCCGAGCCCGCGCTGTAACGGTTCGGGTTGCCTGGCGCTCTCCCAGGCCTCCGGCAGGTTCGCTGGCCGGACAGGTTCCGGCCCAGCTTGCCGGAGAAATATGACGGCTCCGTGAATCCCACGGAGTCCTGCAAATATACACTACTGCCATCCGGGCGGCCGGTGGCGATGATCGAGTGATGGCGAACTACTTCCCGTCGCTCTCAAGGCCCAGGCGCGCTCTTGGGTGATGAACCTCCCCGAGGGATCAGTCTACTCGTGGGAGGACCTCTGCCACCAGTTTGTGGCCAACTTCCAGGGCACCTTTCCGCGCCCTGGGACCGAGGCGGACCTCCATGCCCTACGCCAGGGCAGGGACGAGACGCTGAGGCACTTCCTACAGCGCTTCAGCTAGGTTCGCAATACCATCTCCCACATCGCTTCCTCACGCGGTTATCCATGCTTTCGTCGGGTGTGCGCGACAGGCGCATGCTCGAAAAGATGGGCACCCGTAACGTCCAGACTACGGCTGAGCTATTCAAGCTCGCCGATCTCTGCGCCCGCAAGGAAGAGGCCCGGGCATGGAACGAGCCACGCCCCGGGGCCCCTGACGAGGACCCCGAAGAATACGGCGAGTCCTCGCGCTCCGCGGCACGTCGGGACAGGAGGAAGCGACAGAAGGAGAAGGCGGCCGCCGACGGCTTCGCCTTGGCTGTTGCGGGCGCCCCACGGTCCGACGATGTCCGCGGGGACAACATCACCGGCGAGCGGCCAAGGGCCGCACGCGCGCCGCCTTCGACGGCAGCGGCCCAGAAGTGGTGCGCCGTCCACGAGACGGATTCGCACGATCTCACGGAATGCCGCGCCGTCCAGAGCTTGGCCAAGCAGGTCAAGTACTTCCGGCAGGAGCCTTAGCCGGCCAAGCCCGGTTCGGACAGTCCGGCCCCGGCTCGGACAGTCCGAACGCGCGGGTTTGGATGGTCCGACCCCTGGCCGGACGGTCTGGCCGAGGGCAGCGGATAGGCCGACCAAACGTCCCAGCTCAGGGAAGCCCGAACCTAGGCCGCCTTGCCAAAACGAGTGCGAGCCTCGAACGTGGCACCCAGGACAGCCAAGCCAGAGAGATCATCCCGATTTCGTCCCACCTTCCCGGGAAGCGTCGACTATATCGGTACTGGTCCCTTGGTTGGCTATTGGTTTAATGAAAAATCTCTCCTCTCCTCCTTTATTAGAGAAAGTCTTCCCCTTTCCTTTGCCATAGGGTACGACTGCCCGGACTCCATCGGACGCGATGGCGAGCCCGGGCGGTCCGTCCCGACTCAGTCCGGGGCCTCTGGGCCCCTGACGCACATAGGGTACGACTGCCCGGACTCCATCGGACGCGATGGCGAGCCCGGGCGGTCTGTCCGACTCAGTCGGGGCTTGGGCCCCTGACGCACATAGGGTACGACTGCCCGGACTCCATCGGACGCGATGGCGAGCCCGGGCGGTCCGTCCCGACTCAGTCCGGGGCCTCTGGGCCCCTGACGCACATAGGGTACGACGGCCCGGGCCCCATCGGACGCGATGGCGAGTCCGGGCTGCTCATCCCGACTCAGTCTGGGGCCTCCGGGCCCCGGTGTAATAATCCGGACCACGCCGCTCTGTCGAGCGCGAGTCCGGGCAGACCGTTCCCGGTCGAGGATCTCCTCCGGAGTCAAGAGCTCGCACTCTCCGCAAGGGAAGCCGAGCCCGAAAACGACCCCCACGGGGCGCGAGTACCCGAACAGCATCTCCTCGGCAAGGGCGGGTCCGGGGAGGCATCCCAGTATGATCCATGTCCTTACCTGGGCTCCGTACCTGGGCACGTAACGACCATACATATCAAGCCGCACTACCGCCCGGGGCCCGGGTCCCGGGCACATACTTGAGCCGAGGCACGGATTCCCAATCCGCGCCCCGGGCCTGACACCGAGGAGCCGAACCAGGGCGGCATCGCCAAGGCGACCGCAAGCCTAGGAACGCGACACCCGGAATAGGGCGCGATAGCCCGGACAGCACCGCCCCGGCGAGAATGCATCCGGAGGGTCGTCTCACATCCCATATTCAAGCCCGGGCCCCCGGAACCCGGCTTATATCAAAACCGTATTTCAGTCCGGGGCCCCCGGGTCCCGGACACATATCTTTAGCGCTGGCCGGGGCCCCCGGGTCCCGAGCGCATGCCTTTTCCCGGCCTCGAGGCTCGCGAGGGAAGCGAGTCTGAGCTCCTTTCCCGCACACCAGCGACCTCCAAACAATACAATAAGCAGGTACGAAAATATAAACATCGTCATATATATATATATGCAAATATCTCTCTTTACAAGACAGGCAAAACCGGAGCGCAAGCACGAGAGGCTCGGATCGCACGGGGCGCGGTTGCCGCCGCACTTCTGACCGGGCCCGAAAGCCACCGGGGGCAGCGTCGGAAGGAGAGCACCCGGGGGCATGGGAGGGCCCGGGCCCCGAGGCACCGCGGTATGGCGTCTGAAGGAAACCGGCGTCTTCCTCAACCTCTTCGCCAAGCATCAGCTCTACGAGATGATCTCGGGTCGAAGAACCCTGCCTCCGGGGGCAGCGGGCTCGACCGCGGGCTCCGCGCTTTCCTCGCGAACTACCGCGACTCCCACGCAAGCTGCCGCCACTTCCTCGCGAATCCTGCGATTTCCCCGCGACTTCCTCGCGCGCGGCGAACTCACACCCCGAGCGCGAGCCGGCCTCTTGGGCCGAGCGCTTTCTTCTCGGGAAAATATTTCTTCTCCGCGCCTCTATCTCGGACCAGGCGCAGGAGGACTCGTCGCGGCGGATCCGGTGGCGACTCCCATCGGACGACGCACCCCTCTGCCGCCGCGATCTCAGGCCAGCGGATTGCCGCGAAGAACTCGATGGCAACGCCCCGGACCTGGATGCTGAATCCCGACTGGACTGCTCCCGGGTGCCGATTGCTCCCGAGGGCCGATGCCCGGCCGCGGGGCCGACTGCCGACGGCCCCGGAGCCGATGCCAACTGCTCGGGTGCCGGCTGCCCCGGTGCCGACTGCCGATGGCTCCGGAGCCAGTGCCGACTGCCGATGGCCCCAGAGCCGATGCCGACTGCCCGGGTGCTGGCTGCCCCGGTGCCGACTGCCCCCGATCGCCTCGGCCCCGAAGTGCGGCCCCGAGAGCCGATCGCCTCGGCTTGCCGGGCCGATCTACCCGAAGAACTCGGTGGCGACAGTACGGGCGGCAAGCTGCCGCAGCGCCATCGCGACCGCTGCCGCCGGCCTTCCTCAACACTTCGTTCCATGATTCTAGCCCGGGTCCCGGGTACGTATCGCATCTAAATCAACAAATCGTCAAGCTACGTCAGTACATGACGGACCAGGCGGACCAGCGTCCCCTCCTTTCTTCAAGACGTGGCCTGTTCCTGGCCGGGGCAGACCCGGCCGAGCAACAGGGCCAGGGGCCACTGTCGGCGAAGTAGGACAGGGGGTCCCACATGCCCTGGGGACGCGTGGGTCTTCGGCCACGGCAGATTCCCGGGGGGCACCCTTCCATCGGCCCCGGGCTCGTGCCCGGGGCGCTATCGCCATCGCCCCGGGCACGCCCCCGGGGCATCGTATATATCAGCTCGGCCCCGGGTCCTCTTTGGCCTCGGGCCCGAGCCTTGCCTCCGGGCACTATTCACTGCCTGCCCGGGGCCCACATATCGGTCCCCGGCAGGCTCTGGACCAACTACTCTGCCACGTGTGGGCGTCTCCCAATGGCCCCCCGTGGACACCCGACTGCTGTCAGAAACCTTTTGACTTCTGAGGGAAGAGTGTGCGCTGAAGTCAAGAAGAGTCAGAGACCCTTGACTTGGAGGCGTGCGCCATCACGTCTCCCCGCTCCATCACATCCCCACGACTCTACCGCCCGCAGCATACCTGCTCCGGCGTGGGCACGGCAGGCGGGGAGGCGAGCGACGGGACGTTCCTCAACTCCGGCATGGGCGTCGCAGGCGGAGGGGTGCACAGTAGACCTCACCGGAAAATATCTCCTTCCGCGTACCGGCACTGTGGACTCCGCTCGCTATAAAGGAGGATCCATGCGTAGACGAACGCAAGCAGCTCAGGCTCTGGCTTAGACAACAGAGATCTCCTTCTCCTTCCTCGAGTCCGGTCGCTGGTAGACACGACCGACGCCCCTCGTTTCGGTGAGCTTCCGAGCTCCCGGGGTCCTCCTTGTAAACTCCGCTCCACATTATCTTTCTCTCTCTGATAGTCCAAAACACAGGAGTAGGGTATTACGCTCCGGCGGCCTGAACCTGTATAAATCCTCCTGTCTTCTTTGTGCGTTTTCTTCCTTTCGATCCTTCCGCCGTTCCGCTGACACACCCTGACGCCGGCTTCGCCTGAGAACTACTCCCCTGGCCGAATCTCAAAGGGGGGTCTCCCGACTTCCCACCGTCGAGGTTTCATCCTCCGACAATAATAAACTCCATAAATTATTCTTAAACATATTGACCTAAGGATTACTTAACAAGCATGCATGTCAAAAAAATGCGAATAATCGTGGCATCACATAATTACATACCAACTATTAATTTAACATCATCCATTACCAAACTCACATCATGTGATGACACTTGAACTAAAATAAATGTAACCATAAGTTAATTTACAGAGCATGGATATTTGCTGACCTTTAATTGTAACCAAAAAATTCTACATATCATATGTTCATATGAAGAACTCCAACAATAATGCTATTGATAAAAGAAGGATATTAAGGGAAGTTAATTAAAATAAATGAACCAAGTATTTGTTGATGTTTCCATAGTTCTTGTACTATCCATTAGGAAAGTCATCACATAGCCTTTCTATTAGAATTGTCATACCTAGAGAAAATTATAAGCCATTGCAAAACCTCTAATGACAACCATTTAATTTAGATGGAAATTAGTTTAGCCATAAATTCGCCATATCCCAATAACTAAACCAAGACATATGTTATCAATGTAAGTATTTTCCTTGTATTACCTAATTCCTACATAGTCATCATGGCAACTAGAATAGTAAGCCTTAGCATTTAAGTTCTTTCCTTCCTAAGTTACTTGTTCACTAAGGAACCTTAGCTCCTGAGCTTCTTTGCTCTACAAGATGCTTATCCACTAAGAAACCTTAGCCCATAAGTTTCCTTGCATGGTAAGTAACTTAGAGCCCAAGCCACCTCAAGTTCCCTTTCCTATATAAGGAATAGGAACCTCATAGTTGCAATCCCCTTGGCCCTTGGAATCCATTAGCAAGCAAGAGGTATGAGCAGCACTTAGGTTTGTTTTCCATTTATTTTATTGGTTAATTGCATTTGGATGTTACTTAAATATTGGTTTCCCCACCTCTATAGAATCCGTTTGTGTTAGTCAAGAGGCAACGTGTGCAGCTTCTAGGAGGTAAAGGTTGATCAATATTTATTATGAAGAATAAGGACTATCTTGAGCAGGCAAGTCACTGCATCCCCCTCCTTGAGCATTTTGATTCTAGTTTGTGAACTTATTTGTTTGTGAAATAAATTGCATGCTATGTTTAAAATGTGATCTCAATTATCGATTATGCCACCCTTGTTTGAATACCTTGTTCCTTGAAGCCATGATATTAATCGAGTCCCTAATTATATTTAATAAGCAATGCTTAGCCGTGCCTAGTTGCACTTGGGTGATTGAATCGCCATTCCCCATGTCTTAAATAAAAATGGGACGATTGATTGGGCAATCACTAGGGTTACAGTGATTGGCGAGGATGGAGACATGTAATGCCATCCCACGCGTATAATGAGGAACCATTTGCGAAAACCAAAAACAAGGAAAAAACTATTTCGACCGGGGTGGTAGGAAAGAAATTGGGTGGTTCTGGGAACTGCAAGTGCCGATCCTGGTCAATTAAGGACCGCGTCAAGAAGTTATGTGGGAATCGAATAGAGTACGACCACATCTCTCCTATGGGTATAGACCTGGAGGATTAGGTAACCCAAGTGGGGCGGCACTCCAGTCATGGTTGGTTCTACACATGAAGAGTATGATGTTGCGAAGTGTTGATATATGTATTGTGATGATAAATGTCGATGAAATTAAAATGTACCCTAAGTATATATAGTGTACCTTCTAGATCTCTCGAGTTCCAGGACTCCTCTCACCACTAGCTCAAGGCATTGGGTGCTAAGGGTGCATGAGGGTTCATAGTCCTTAGCGGGTGCCGCAACACAAGGGAAGCCGAAAGACCAGACCGTGGCAGGTCTCATGTATTGGGGCTAAGCTCATGTGTTGGGCAAAGTCACGGGTTGCAGGTAAAGCCTATATCCACTGCAGTGTGAATAAGTCAATCTATTTGAATAGCCATGCTCGTGGTTAATTGAGCACCGGGACTTGTACTACTCTTGACTAGACTCATAATTTTCTAAAATTGATTAGTGGGTGGTTAGGATTACGGGATGGTGATGATTTGGATGGCTATAGCTATTGTTCCTTGGGAGGCAATGGGACAATGAGTCGAAGAAACTGCATGATCAGCGGTGGCAAGTCATTTCCGAGGCGGTCTCGGGATTGGCGGATAAAACCTTCGTTGAGCAAACATTACGATATTAAAATTGTTTTTAAGTCTACCTCGCTAGGTCATAGGTATTTATGAAATGGATCTCAAAATTGGCTTTACGTAAAATAACCTCAGCCCCTCTTTGAATACCCTGTGCATAAGAAGCATATTTGCGTGGTGGTTTGCTGAGTACCTATGTACTCGTGGTTGCTCAATTACTATGTTTAGCAGAAGAACAGGCTAGGAAAGATGTTCTGCATACTTAGTAGGATGGACGAAGTGCTAGTTGGCTAGGTCGTGGCCCTAGTCAACTGCCTGTGGGCATGACAATTAGACCCTACCACTACTTGTTTTCTATTTGCTATTACCCTGATAAGGTACGGCCATTTAGGCCTTAATAAAGTTATAAACTCCTTAAGTCTCATTTCAATTCGTACTATGTTATGAGCTAGCTATGCTTTGTGTGTACTAACTACTGATCCAGGGATTGGTACAAGTAAACACAATAGGTTTCTGGTTTTCAAAACCAAGGGCCGTCACTGGTGGAGGGAGATCCATGGATAGAAGTGCGATGGAGGTGCCCCATACCACGACACCCGCACATGATGTCCATGGAGGGGCATTGACACAAGGTGGAGCACGACAGCAATCAACAAATAGATTGATGAGTGGAGTCGAACACTTCAGACGCGGCAGTCCGAACCGTTCGAAGAGCTGCAATCAACAAAGAGGCGACCAAACATGGTGCTCGGGTGGATTGGTGGTGGAAGCGATTGGCGAACCAATTGGTGGTGTTGGACACTTCGGACGGGTAGCTTGACCTTTTTGGTGAGCTATTTTTAATAGGGAGATGGTCAGATATGACACTTAGGGTTGATTGAAGCTGGAAGCGATAGATGACTCGATCGGTGGAGTCGAATACTCCAGGCGGGTGGCCTAGGCCTTTTGATGAGCTGTATTCGATAGGGAGATGGCTAGACATGGCGCTCAAGTTGTTTGGCGGCTGGGAATACCGCATGGCGATTTGTTCGGCTCGAGGCTAGATTTGAACGTGGTCAATCGGAAGTCGGAGCGGATGGATCCTAGAAGCTAATAGAGAGGTGTTGACGACAAGGTGTTGCACGACGGATCACTAAAATGGCGGTGTATTGACAACATGGTTTTCCACTACAGCATGTATTGGTCACGATATGATAGGAGTAGGGGTGGCCCGATCTTTCGGTGAGTTGAAGGTAACTACGATTTGGGAGAAACGTTGACGACCCGACTACAACCGTACGAGACGTTGTGTTGTTGCGCCTTAGCGATCGATACACCTCTCCAAGGGTTGTTGATCTTACCGGTGCAGATCAACCTTATTCCTGCAAGCAATCGTAGAACAAGCAAGAACGAGGTGAACAAGCACTGAATTGCTAAATCAAATATGAAGTTTCAATCTGAAAAGACAATAGGTGGGGTTCCAATAACAAGAAGACGGGCGATCTAGTCGACACGCGCGCTTTAAGCGAAGTAGCAGTGGCTAAAACTTCAATCTATCAAAACCCCCCTCTAAACGACGGCGGCTACTGAATATATATATGAGTTAGGACGTCCTAGGGTTAGGATTTGCCCTGTGAGGGGCGCACTCCTCATGGGTTTAGCCCACGACACAATTACAAGGCCCAAGGCCCAAAACAGACTCGGACTGGAAGAGGTACGTGTCTTATTTCGATGATTCCGGACAGCTCAGGAGGAATTTTGATGTGGGACCAAAACCATCTGAAAGTAGACTCCATAAGCTTTCCAACAAGTACTTATGGGCCCCAAAAGTCCTTCTGGATCAGCGGCTAGGTCCGTTTGAAGTTGATGCTGTCAGGAGGCCCGAATCCGAATCCAAAACGTGCAGAACTTCATCTCTTGCCTTCTATGGACCAAAAGTGAGTGGTGATGTATGAGTAGAATTGGGTAAGGTCTTGGTTTGGTCCCCAGTCAACTTCTTTGATCATCCATGCGTTCCTTGCACTCGGTCTCTTTCCCTTCACCCAAGTAAGTATCTCTGCATACAAGAACATACAAAACTCATGGTGCAGTAACGTCTGTTCAAATATATAACACGTAAATCTTACGTAGAAAGCATTCTATGGACCAAAAGTGACGTGGTGATGTATGAGTAGAATTGGGTAAGGTCTTGGTTTGGTCCCCAATCAACTTCTTTGATCATCCATGCGTTCCTTGCACTCGGTCTCTTTCCCTTCACCCAAGTAAGTATCTCTGCATATAAGAACATACAAAACTCATGGTGCAGTAACGTCTGTTCAAATATATAACACGTAAATCTTACGTAGAAAACATACACCTTTAGTTGATGAGTACATAAGGTAGCTATGGTCATATCCGAGCTAGTAATGTCCTCATCATCCTCCCCTTCTTGATTGGAAACCGTCCACGGTTTCACCTTGTCATTAAGCCTGATGAACTTATCTTTATCTTTGACAACATAGGGTGAGGTAGTGTTGTGCATATGGTTGGATTCTAAAATTTTTAAACACAGAGAACACTTTGTAGTGTCGAGCAGTTCACAACACTCCCCTTCTTGCAAACCAACCTGCAACTCATTTAAACAAATAGAGGAACTAGATAGAGAATTATTTATACTCATGCGGTCCTCTAAACAAGACATGTCATTATGAAAAAGAAGGTATATTAAAATTTGAACAAATGTATACTCTATGCACATTATATTCTCCTTTATTATCATAATTGCCAATAACATAAAAAATCACATGAGAAGGACATGGCAAATCAGATCTAACAAATAATTTCTTCTCTAAACAATGGAGTGGACAAAGATCATCAAATTAAATATAGCCCTAAGTATTTAAAGAAGATAGCAATCTAAGCTCTTCATTCTTGTTAGCAATGTGAACAACATGTCTAAAATCAGCACATGGTGGTTCAACAACATTACTAACATATTCATTCACTAGTTGTGGCATGGATATAAGTGAAGCTTTATCACACAACTCTTCTTTATCACAAGCAATAGCAAGTAAATCAATTTGTGACAAAGGCAAATCTGCGGTGGGTTCCACTATTGGTTGCTCTATCATAGCATGAAAGGTAGACATGTGTAATTTAGCTTGAGAATACTCACCTTGATTAACTGCAGCATCACTTAGCTTACCTTCCAAACTCTCATATAAAGTTGGTACTTCATGCTCCTCATCTTCCTTCTCAAGCAATGCCACTGGCATCTCAACTATTTCCTTCTCCTCCTTTTGGTAAATAGGGTTGAACTTCCTGCAAACATTAGTAATGGGAGGCGCAAACCTAACTTGTTGCTCCCTCATGTTTCTTAATTTGACTTTCAGCTTCACATGCAAGCTCTAATAAATGGGGAAGAGAATTATAAGTTTCGTGTGCAAGCATATCATAAATTTCTTGGTTAATCCCACGTAAAAATCTTATCTCTATAGCTTCCTCGCATTCATCTAAACCACAACGCAACAGATAAGTATACAAATCATGATAGTATGATGTTACGGTTTTTGCTACTTTGTTTCAAACATTGTAGTTTATTGAACAAAATATTAACATAATACATGGAACATAAACATCTCTCAAATATTGTTTCAGATCTTTCCAAGATTGAGGTCTTTTATTATGCCTACAAAGATGTTTTCCAATGATATGAAGCTCTTTTAACAAGAACACTAGAGGCAAACATAACTTTTTGTTTTCTCAGACAAATTATGCATTTCAAATTCTTTATCTACTGCTATCTCCATTCAATGTATGCATGAGGATCATAGTTTCCTTCAAAATAAGGTAGTGCACATACCTGACATGTATCATGTTGATCACTCCTCAGTTTATCTCGACGAAGAGGTTGAGTTGAGCACATTCATCTCCAATCGCCTTGCATACTCTGCCATGGTTAGTTAGAAAACAAGAACATACACAAAAATATGGTACGCTCCTAATAAACTACTAAGTAGTGGAGGCACAAAAGTAACAACACACTCAAGGCTTTATACCAAGCTCTTACAAGTTCTTACCAAAATGCAAGCCGATGGTGACCACACCGATTAACCAAAACCCAATGGAGGTTGGATGTATCGATGCCTGACAAAACACTTTCTTGTACGACTGCAAATCAATCTGGTGGAGCTCTAGGTATGGCTTTAAATATGTAGCAAAGGATAGCAAATGCTATTTGTCAAAAAGAAAATGCAAAACTCGAATAATCGTTCAAGTGCAGTCCAGGTACTGTGCTGGGTCCTAGGCTAGAACGTACTAGAGACGCAAGCCTACGCACCAATGATACCACGAAACGACCATTACTCCCGAACAGAATTAAAAGGAATTCGCTGAAAAGAACAAAGGTGAGGCTTAGACTGTTTTTTTTTTTTCACTTCTTTCTTTCCTTTTTTTCCTTTTTTTTTTGGTGCGGCTTTTTTTTAAGCACCTTTCTGCCTTTTTTTTTTGGAAAGAAATAAATTTCCAAAGACCAAAACTAATACAAAGAAACTAACAAAGGAAATCTGGCCAAATAAGGAAAACAGAGCTAAAACGCAGCTGAACTTTGTAGGTCCTCCAATCACAAGGAAGGACGACCAGATATGAGGTGTGTGCCCAAAAGCAAAGATGTTAGATCTGCTCGTCAGCTTAGCCGGTCCAACAAATATTTAAAACCCAAATCGATTCCGTATGGAACAAATCCGACGATTTTACTAACAAAGCTCAACTGACTCGAATCGTACTCGGTTCAAACTTGCCAATCTGAGTAGAACTCTTTCAAAGCTCGTATTTAACTAAGGGAAACGACCAGGAACCGTCCGAGATATGGATGCTAAGGTGATATAGATAGCAAAGGTGGTGGTGGTGGCGGCGGTGACGATGTGAATTGCAGCAATATTTATGGCAGCGGTGGGGGTGGCGTGGAAACCGGCGGCGAAGGAAGTGGTACTAGACGTGACAAGAACTTGAAACTCTAAACGACTAGACACTAAGATCAGCAACACGATATGACGATGCAACTGAAAACTCAATAAAGCAAAATCTAAAAAGAACAATGCAGCGGCTTAAAGATGTCTTGGTAATGATGCAACCTTTTTTTTGTAGGACTTTTTCTGGTTATGGGTAGATGAATACTCACGCCGAGCAACGAAGCTCTGATACCACTTGATAGGAGTAGGGGTGGCCCGATCTTTCGGTGAGTTGAGGTAACTACGATTTGGGAGAACATTGACGACCCGACTACAACCGTACAAGACGTTGTGTTGTGCGCCTTAGCGATCGATACACCTCTCCAAGGGTTGTTGATCTTGCCGGTGCAAGATCACCTTATTTCTGCAAGCAATCGTAGAACAAGCAAGAATGAGGTGAACAAGCACTGAATTGCTAAATCAAATATGAAGTTTCAATCTGAAAAGACAAGAGGTGGGGTTCCAATAACAAGAAGACGGGCGATCTAGTCGACATGCGCGCTTCAAGCGAAGTAGCAGTGGCTAAAACTTCAATCTATCAAAACCCCCCTCTAAACGGCGGCGGCTACTAAATATATATATGAGTTAGGACGTCCTAGGGTTAGGATTTGCCCTGTGAGGGGCGCACTCCTCATGGGTTTAGCCCACGACACAATTACAAGGCCCAAGGCCCAAAACAGACTCAGACTAGAAGAGGTATGTGTCTTGTTTCGATGATTTCGGACAGCTCAGGAGGAATTTTGATGTGGGAGCAAAACCATCTGAAAGTAGACTCCATAAGCTTTCCAACAAGTACTTATGGGCCCCAAAAGTCCTTCTGGATCAGCGGCTAGGTCCGTTTGAAGTTGATGCTGTCAGGAGGCCCGAATCCGAATCCAAAACGTGCAGAACTTCATCTCTTGCCTTCTATGGACCAAAAGTGACGTGGTGATGTATGAGTAGAATTGGGTAAGGTCTTGGTTTGGTCCCCAGTCAACTTCTTTGATCATCCATGCGTTCCTTGCACTCGGTCTCTTTCCCTTCACTCAAGTAAGTAACTCTGCATACAAGAACATACAAAACTCATGGTGCAGTAACGTCTGTTCAAATATATAACACGTAAATCTTACGTAGAAAGCATGCACCTTTAGTTGATGAGTACATAAGGTAGCTATGGTCATATCCGAGCTAGTAATGTCCTCATCACGATAGGTCGCAGCACTCGTTGTCGATGGAATTGATCGGAGATGCTGATCGACGATGCAGAGGGTCATGACATGTATGTGAAGCTCAAGGAGGTCAGGGCTGTGGCAGTGTGTGCGTCTTTCATGTTGAGGCCGGGCCGTCGGTGGAGACCAGAGCGGCATCGGAGGTAGCTGGCTTGAGCGGAGCCGATATCGTGTTGAGCTCGATTTTGTGGAGACTTGCAACTTAGGGAGTACTCGGGAGAGCAATCCAAATTTGGCTCAAGCAGACACAAGGGAGATCGAGAAGGAGAAAGACACCAAGTCAGAGATGAGGCGGAGGTGGAGTAGGACTCTGATTAGACTTCATTACCATCACGGTTAGCCCATACATCCGAAAAGAGGATATACACAATTGGTTGCAACAATAAAATTAGCAAATCATAGCTATAGAGGTCGAGATCAAACTTGATTTCGTGGAAGTGGTGGTGATCTGCAGAGATGAGCTCTGGACGGCGGTGCACGGCCTTGTTGCAGGTGACGTGCTGGCACTAGAGAAATCGACGCGTCTTAGGTCGGAGCTTGCGGTAGATCTTAGGGACATCGGTTGAGGCAGCGCATTGGACCATCGGCAACGGCAGATTGAATCAAGCGTGACTCGATAGAGGCAATGAGTGGTTCGGCGAGATGACTAGTGGTAACAGGTTGGTTAAATTGTGGTTGGTGGAATAATGTCAACTGGACTATTTGGTAGAACAGGATATATCCAAGTTCTGCGGGTCGACATGATGGGGATATATGAAAATCTGCGTCACTGAGGTGGAAGAGCAAGGATTATCGTGGTAATTCTTCAAGTGACTCAAGCCAACGACGACTTTATCAAAGTATCAGGTGCTCCGTCTAAGGATGCGAAAAGTGTGGATGTTGGATTTGTTAGCTCGGTTCATAAGACAACAAGGAAGAAAGGTTTTTTTTCTTTGTATCAGTTTGGTGAATTTGATTTCGTCTATTTGGTGATGACATATGTTATCTGGCCATGGAGTAGATAAAGTCAAAGTCGAGACAGAAGACGAAGGTGAACATATACTATCTAGCCAACTAAGGAGGAATTCAACTTCGCTTGGCAAGACAATTGTGATGATACAAGAGAAGGTGGAGCATTGTTGCAGGTGGAGTTCGGAGGAAGAAGTTATGGATAGAGCAAAGACTCTTGATGGCGGTGAGCCTGGTGCAAGGGCGTCGGATAGCTCAATGTGAGCTGTAAAAGGAACCAACTCAAGTGGGGGTACACGAAGGTTCGCACAAGAAACAAATTTAAGTTGACGTGGCATATTTGCCAATGTAGAGTTTGTTAGAGTTTGTATCAAATATGTGTACGTAGTCGGTTACCATGTAGGACTTAGAGATGTAATAGGTGTAGGATATAATTAGAATCGGACTCTGTCTTAGAATCTCTCTTAAATAAAGAGACACATCTGAGGTAATTGTATGGTGACTTACCATAATCGAGGGACGAGTGGCTTGCGGCATACCGATCGATGGTCGTGGATACCCTGATACGCTATAATTATGCTAGATCAGGGAGGAGTGTTCGTAATCAGTGCCCCGGAGATGTAGGCTACGGTTGAACTCCATTATCAAACATCGTGCTTTGTTGTCATCATCGTGTTTGAATCTTCTACGACGTTTCTTCCGCGTTTGGTTATCAATGCTCTATCGGTACCGGTTTTCTAACAAAATGTTTCAAGCACACCTATCTAGCAGGCTGCTCTATTTGTATCTTGGTTAGATTTGAAGGGAGTTTTAGCTATTTTTGATCATGACGGAGATGCCTACGAAACAACTCATGTAGGATGTGGAGGGGAGGCGGTACGAACGGGGTCGAGCTTGGCATCGGAGGAGAGCTAGAGCATGTCGCGAAAGACGGCGCAGTCCGCGGCGTCAAGGCCAGTGCGGCAGGACTCTAGCCACTGCCACTAACGGCGCCGGCCTCACCAATAACCATAGTGTCGGCGAAACGGGACTGGGGGTCCCCACAGTCGCGGGGACGCGTGGATCCTCTGCCACGTCAGCTCCCCGGGGGCTATATTCTGCACCGGCAACAGGCGGCTACGGCCTTTCTCTAGTCAAGTGGCGCGGGGCCCCGAGGACATCCCCAGTCCCCGGCGACGCCCCCGGTACCCGGGGCCTCGGCTTCGGTTCTGGGAAGCCGCTTCTCGTGCCCGGGACCCGGCGCCCGGTCCCGGGTGCCGCCTCCTGAGCCCGGGCCTCGCCTCTCTAGTGCATCGGCTCTCCAACCGCTGACGATGCGACGGGGTGTGACACGCCTGGCTTCCGTGGGCCTGCCTGCTGCGCTGTCAGAGACCTTTTTGACTACGGTGGCTTCTTTCACTGTGCAATCATTGTACAGTCGGAGCCTTTTGACTTGAGGCGTGCGCCGTCACGTCTCCCCGCTCCGTCGACCAGACGCCCCATCACATCCTCACCACTCTACCGCCCGTTGCATACCTGCTCCGGCGTGGGCACAGCAGGCGGGGAGGTGAGCGACCAGACGCTCCACCGACTCCGGCACAGGCTTTGCAGACGGACGGGGGCGACGGGACATTCCTCCAACTCCGGCATGGGCATCGCAGGCGGAGGGGAGGACGGGAGAACTCTCCAGAATCTCCCTCTCTCTCTCCCTCTGCGCATATGCAAGCTCGGCACTGTGGACTCCTCTAAGCTCTATAAAGGAGGATCCATGCCGTAGACGAACGGGGCGGCTCAAGCTCCAGCAATAGACAACAAGCTCACTCTCAGCCTCAAGTCCCCGGTGAACTTCCGAGCTCCCGGGGGTCTTCCTTGTAAATTCCGGCCGCATTCATCTCTCTGATAGTCGAAAACACACAGGAGTAGGGTATTACGCTCCGGCGGCCCGAACCTGTCTAAACGCCTCCTGTCTCTCCCGTGCGAATACTACGGTCCGGACGGTCCGGACCCAGTTTGGACGGTCCGGACCCTTTCTGCTTCGTCACAGTTCGGATAGTCCGGTCCGGAATCGGACGGTCCGGACCTCTGTCTCCCAGCTCGGGCCCCCTCAGTTCCTGCCCGAGCGTTGATCCGTCTGACGTCGACTCCGCCTGAGAGCTACTCCCCTGGCCGAATCTCAAAGGGGGGTCTCCCGACTTCCCGCCGTCGAGGTTAACACCTCCGACAGCTGGCGCGCCAGGTAGGGGGAGTTTCCTTTTCAGGTGGTACGCCGGCAGCACCGACGCACTCCATGGCAGGAGGCCACCGTCCGCGGGACTCTGATGAGGAGTCCGGCGACTTCACCCCGCCGGGTGGCGTTAGCCCGATGGTAAGCCCACCGCGCTCCCCGTCTTCCAGGAGACGCGCCACGCGAACCAGGCGGGTTGAGCTCGCTCCTCGGCGGCCTGGCAGTGCGGCGTCGGCCCTTTCTCTCTCGGAAGGAACCGACAAGCGCCCTGTCGGGTCTGCCACGGCCTCATCCTTGAGGCGTGAGCGGAGGCGCCGCTCCACGGCGCGCCGCAACCTCGACTTCCAGCCAGCGTCACCACAGGGAGCTCTCCTGGCGGCGGAAGCCCTCCTGCGTCACCCCCCGGCGTTTAACGGGGGCGGGTACCGGGAGAGGCGCTGGCTCAACGAAGTCACCGACCTCGTAGGCGCGGCCCATCGCCAGGTCGCTGCCCACAGCAGCGCAGGGGCCAGGAGTGCCGACCGCGCGACGTCTAGCGCGGGCCGGCCCCTCGCCCCGAGTCAAAGCAGAACCCGGAGCACGGCGCAACGCGCCACGACTCCGGCAAACAGCGGTCATGGCGACCTCCGTGACCGGCTAAACCGGGGGCGGTCCGACGAGGACGCCCGGGTCACTATGGAGCGACAGCGCGAGCGGCGGGCGGACGCCACCACGCGTTCCGAGGCCCAGGCCTCCAGCTCCCACCAACTGACGGGAAACCGCCATCCCGTACCCGAGCCCGCTCTGTACGGCTCGGGTTGCCTGGCGCTCTCCCCAGGCCTCCGGCAGGTTCGCTGGCCAGCCAGGTTCCGGCCCAGCTTGCCGAAGAAGTATGACGGCTCCGTGGATCCCACGGAGTTCCTGCAAATATACACTACCACCATCATGGCGGCCGGGGGCGATGATCGAGTTATGGCGAACTACTTCCCCGTCGCTCTCAAAGCCCAGGCGCGCTCTTGGGTGATGAACCTCCCCGAGGGGTCAGTCCACTCGTGGGAGGACCTCTGCCACCAGTTCGTGGCCAACTTCCAGGGCACCTTTCCGCGCCCTGGGACCGAGGCGGACCTCCATGCCCTACGTCAGGGCAGGGACGAGACGCTGAGGCACTTCCTACAGCGCTTCAGCCAGGTTCGCAATACCATCTCCCACATCGCTCCTCACGCGGTCATCCATGCTTTTCGCTCGGGTGTGCGCGACAGGCGCATGCTCGAAAAAATGGGCACCCGCGACGTCCAGACTACGGCTGAGCTGTTCAAGCTCGCCGATCTCTGCGCCCGCAAGGAGGAAGCCCGGGCGTGGAACGAGCCGCGCCCCGAGGCCCCTGAAGAGGACCCCGAAGAATACGGTGAGTCCTCACGCTCCGCGGCGCGTCGGGACAGGAGGAAGCGACAGAAGGAGAAGGCGGCCGCCGACGGCTTCGCCTTGGCTCTTGCGGGCGCCCCACGGTCCGACGACACCCGCGGGGACAACATCACCGGCGAGCGGCCAAGGGCCGCGCGTGCGACGCCTTCGCCGGCAGCGGCCCAGAAGTGGTGCGCCGTCCACGAGACGGATTCGCACGACCTCACGGAGTGCCGCGCCGTCCAAAGCTTGGCCAAGCAGGTCAAGTACTTCCGGCAGGAGCCTTAGCAGGCCAAGCCCGGTCGGGACGTTTCGGACGGTCCGGCCCCGGTTCGGACGGTCCGAGCGCGGGGATTTGGATGGTCCGATCCCTGGCCGGACGGTCTGGCTGAAGGCAACGGATAGGCCGACCAACGGCCCAGCTCTGGGAAGCCCGAACCTAGGCCGCCTTGCCAAAGCAAGTGCGAGCCTTGGACGTGGCGCCCGGAACAGCCAAGCCCGGAGAGATCGTCCCGATTTGTCCCACATTCTCGGGAAGCGTCGACTGTATCGGTTCTGTTTCTTTGGTTGGCTTTTGATTTGATGAAAATCTCCCCTCTCCTCCTTTATTAGAGAAAGTCTTCCCCTTTCCTTTGACTGCACATAGGGTACAACTGCCCTTCGTCCCGACTCGGTCTGGGGCCTCCGGGCCCGGACGCACATAGGGTACAACTGCCCGGACTCCATCGGACGCGATGGCGAGTCCGGGCGGTTCGTCCCGACTCGGTCCGGGGCCTCCGGGCCCGGACGCACATAGGGTACGACTGCCCAGGCTCCATCGGACGCGATGGCGAGTCCGGGTGGTTCGTCCCGACTCAGTCCGGGGCCTCCGAGTCCCGGCGTGATAGTCCGGACCACGCCGCCCTGTCGAGCGCGAGTCCGGGCAGGCTGATCCCGGTCGATAAAGTTCCCGGTTGAACGGCGGCCCCCGGTTGATCGGCCGCTCCCGATTGATTAGCTCCCGGTTGACCGACCGCTCCCGATAGACCGGCACCTCCCGGTCGGGGATCTTCTCCCAGCGTCGAGAGCTCGCTCCCTCCCCACGAAGCTGAGCTCGAGCACAGCCCCTGACAGGCCAAAACGGCTGCCGAGCGCTCCGTGATGGCTGCTGCGGGCAGCCCCCGAGGCGACATCGCCCACGGAGACGACGACGGCGGCGATAAGCGGCAAAGGGCCGCACCTGCGCCGCCGCCCCCGGCAATGGCCCGGGGGTGGTGCGCCGTCCCCGAGACGGACTTGCGCGTCCTCTCGGAATGCCGCGCCATCCAAAAGCAGGCCAAGCGCGTTCAAGGCGATTCGGACGGTCCGATCCGAAGGTGGACGGTCCGATCGCCCTGGACCGGACGATCCGACGCGAAGGCAGACGGTCCGATTGCTCTAATTCGGACGGTCCTTTTCCTTTGGCGGACAGGCCGAATCCCGCTCCCGCGCACAGATCTGGCCCCGGTCTGAGCCTGGCTCCCGAGCGCGCCTACCTAGCCCCGGTCGGAGCCCTTGGCTCCCGGGCACGTACCTCCTCCCGGTCCGAGCCCTTGGCTCCCGGGAGCGTATCTAGCCCCGGTGAGAGCCCTTGGCTCCCGGGCGCGCGTATTTAGCCTCAGTCCGGGGCCTCCTGGGTCCCGGGCACATATTTGAGCCGAGGCACGGATTCCCGAATCCGTGTCCCGGGCCCGACACCAGGGTGCCGAACCAGGGCGGCCTCGCCAAGGCGAATGCAGGCCTAGGAACGCGACACCCGGAATAGGGCGCGAAGCCCGGACAGCACCGCCCCGGCGAGAATGCTTCCGGAAGGTCGTCTCACCTCCCATATTCAAGCCCGGGCCCCCGGAACCCGGCTTATATATCAAAACCGTATTTCAGTCCGGGGCCCCCGGGTCCCGGACACATATCGCATGACAGCCGGGGCCCCCGGGTCCCGAGCACATGCCGAACTCAGGCTCGCGAGGGAAGCGAGTCCGAGCTCCGTCCCCCGAACAACGGCAACCTCCGAACAACACGATAAACCAAGGTACGAAAACATAAACATAATCATATACATATACAAATGTCTCTCTTTGTACAAGACAGGCAAAATCGGAGCGCAAGCACGAGCAAGACCCGGGTCGCACGGGTCGCGGTCACCGGTGTACTTCTGACCGGACCCCGGGCGACGTCAGAAGGGGAGTACTCGGGGGCATGGAGGGCCCCCGAGCCCCGAAGGCGGCCGCGCATGGTGTCAGAAGGAGACCGGCGCCTTCCTCGACCTCTTCGCCAAGCATCAGCTCTACGAGATGATCGCCGCGGTCGAAGAACCCTGCCTCCGGGGCAGCGGGCTCGACCACGGCCTCCCGCGCTTTCCTCGCGAACTACCGCGACGTCCTCGCGAACTACCGCGACTCCCACGCAAGCTGCCGCCACTTCCTCGCGAAATCCCGCGATTTCCCCGCGATTTCCTCGCGCGCGGCGAACTCACACCCCCGAGTCGCGAGCCCGGCCTCTTGGGCCCGAGCGCTTTCTTCTCGGGAAAATATTTCCTTCTCCCGCGCCTCTACCTCGGACCAGGCGCAGGAGGACTCGTCGGCGGCGGATCCGGTGGCCACTCCCATCGGACGGCGCACCCCTCTGCCACCGCAATCTCCGGCCCGCGGTCGTAACGAAGAACTCGCTGGCGAAGCCCGGGACCCGGGCGCATATCGCCCGTATTTGTTCCCGACCACATGTCCAGGCTGCGCAACAAGTCATCAAACTCCACCAGCTCCAGATGAACCAGGCGGACCCAGCGTCCCCCCCGTTTCTTCAAAGACGTGGCCCAGTTCCTGCCCGGAGCGGTTCCGGCCGAGCAACAGGGCCAGGGGCCACTGTCGGCGAAACGGGACTGGGGGTCCCCACAGTCGCGGGGACGCGTGGATCCTCTGCCACGTCAGCTCCCCGGGGGCTATATTCTGCACCGGCAACAGGCGGCTACGGCCTTTCTCTAGTCAAGTGGCGCGGGGCCCCGAGGACATCCCCAGTCCCCGGCGACGCCCCCGGTACCCGGGGCCTCGGCTCCGGTTCTGGGAAGCTGCTTCTCATGCCCGGGACCCGGCGCCCGGTCCCGGGTGCCGCCTCCCGAGCCCGGGCCTCGCCTCTCTAGTGCATCGGCTCTCCAACCGCTGACGATGCGATGGGGTGTGACACGCCTGGCTTCCGTGGGCCTGCCTGCTGCGCTGTCAGAGACCTTTTTGACTACGGTGGCTTCTTTCACTGTGCAATCGCTGTACAGTCAGAGCCTTTTTACTTGAGGCGTGCGCCGTCACGTCTCCCCGCTCCGTCGACCAGACGACCAGACGCCCCATCACATCCTCACCACTCTACCGCCCGCTGCATACCTGCTCCGGCGTTGGCACAGCAAGCGGGGAGGTGAGCGACCAGATGCTCCACCGACTCCGGCACAGGCTTTGCAGACGGACGGGGGCGACGGGACATTCCTCCAACTCCGGCATGGGCATCGCAGGCGGAGGGGAGGACGGGAGAACTCTCCAGAATCTCCCTCTCTCTCTCCCTCTGCGCATATGCAAGCTCGGCACTGTGGACTCCTCTAAGCTCTATAAAGGAGGATCCATGCCGTAGACGAACGGGGCGGCTCAAGCTCCAGCAATAGACAACAAGCTCACTCTCAGCCTCAAGTCCCCGGTGAACTTTCGAGCTCCCGGGGGTCTTCCTTGTAAATTCCGGCCGCATTCATCTCTCTGATAGTCGAAAACACACAGGAGTAGGGTATTACGCTCCGGCGGCCCGAACCTGTCTAAACGCCTCCTGTCTCTCTCGTGCGAATACTACAGTCCGGACGGTCCGGACCCAGTTCGGACGGTCCGGACCCTTTCTGCTTCGTCACAGTTCGGACAGTCCGGTCCGGAATCGGACGGTCCGGACCTCTGTCTCCCAGCTCGGGCCCCCTCAGTTCCTGCCCGAGCGTTGATCCGTCTGACGTCGACTCCGCCTGAGAGCTACTCCCCTGGCCGAATCTCAAAGGGGGGTCTCCCGACTTCCCGCCGTCGAGGTTAACACCTCCGACACATAGACATCGAGCCTGACGTGAGTAGGCGGCTGTTTGGCATCTCCATTAGGCTGAAGCAGACTCGAGACGACACTGATGATGGCAGCGACTCCGCGGGATCAGGCCAAGCACGGCGCAGATGAGAAGCTGGAGCAGGCGGCAGCAAGGAGGCGTCTCTAGAGTTCAGACCAGCAACTATGGGTCGTGGCCCGTATACCAGCCAGCAGCCAGCCCTGGTGTATATAGGAGCAAAAGCGGCGCGTCAGAGCTTCGACAGACGATGAGAATTGTTCTCCTAATGTATGTGGCGTTGGGGAAAATCCTGATTCGAACCAAAATTACAACTACATGTTGGAAACCAATCTGGTGACACATACGTGGGAAAATCCTGATCCGAATCAAATTTGTGATCGCGTGCTATGCGATGGCAACCAATCTGGTGCGCCCGAACAACGCACGTGAAACACGGACCAATACGAAAAACTGGATGACGAATGGAATCAAATTCAATTTTTTTTATAACTGTAGCGATAGGGATCTTTACCTACTTAGAAATACGGAACAACGTGTGTCCTTTCATCTGTCACGCCTTCTGCCCCGTGTGACGCGTGGGTGTTTCGGTCGTCCGTTGATGTAGAGTCCATTTTCCACATGCGCAGTTGGCGCTGCGGAATCCCTCCCCTCTATTCGCTGCATTGATTACTCTGACCCGCCTCCCTACTCCGGTTGACCGGTATATGGGCCATGGGTGCTGGTCCAGCGACACCGACACTGATGCCAGCTCTGGCTTAACATCCGCGCCATGGTCGGCCTGATGCTTGCCGGCTGCAAGGCCGTTGTTGTCAACCTCCATCCAACGCCCACTGCCGCTTGTGCCTAATCCGACCTAAAGTGCCCTGTGCCCGGGAGGTGGGGGACCTCTGTCTTCATGAGGTGCATATGTTGTTATAAAAGTTAGTCAATATACTGAAAATATACCAGAACGACAGCTAATATTTTTGATCTTTGCAGTCATTGATCAACCAAGACATACCAGATGATGATATAGGAACACACAATATTTGTTAACGAGATTTAGCCAAAACCTAATCCATAAGGCTCTGATTATAGACGCTCCTCACCAATCAGCATAGCACACCTAGCTGCTATGAGTCCATGGTCTTGGCTGCCATCATCTCTCTTCACGCTTGTGCTACATTATCGTCACCATGATTATATTGTGGCGTCCCCTCTCTATTTAAAGGGTTGCCGAGTCACAGAGTCCCGACTCTAACTCCACCCCTACCACCTAATATAACTCCAAGTCCAATTGTTACATAATAGGACTAGTATATTTGACACCTATTCTAATACACTCCACCTTGACGAATATACGCCACTTAGAAATAGTAGAATCACCATGCCGATCCACCAGTCCTCCAAACTTGAGTTGTCTCTTCTTTGCAGCTTCACCGTGGGCCGCCCGACAAGGCTGCACCAGACTCGCCGTCTTCAAAAGTAACTATCCCCGTAACAGCTTTCTTAGTACTCCACCTACAATAGTACACCATCGTAACTTGTAAAGATACGACTCCACCTTCTCTCCAGTCATCACAGTCGTCTTGCCATTTATGATGTTCATGATATTCATATTCCGATTAGCCCGGAATATTAACCCATATTCATGCAAGGTTCTAAGCGAAATCAGATTTCTCTTTAGCTCTGGTATATGTCTGACTCCCTGAAGAGTATATTCACCTCCATCTTCCATCTTGATTTTGACTTCACCCACTCCCACGGCTAGATAACATGTGTTATTGTCTAAGTAGATAAAGCCAAACTCACTAGACTAGTATGAAGAGAACCACTCCTTCCTTGTTGTCACATAAAACGAGCTAGCTGAATCCAATATCCGTGCTTTTGCATCCATAGACTATACACTTGACATAGTGAGAAGTTCACTATCACTATCCAAATCACTTGAAGTAGTCACCGTATTAGCCTTAGTTTTTCCCTTCAGCTCTGGACTAACTCCATATATCCCTACTCATCGCTGAGTCTTGGACATATATAGTTTTACTAGATAATTCCATATGCAGCCTGACCAGCCTGTCGCTGCCATGGATATCTGTTCACATGTGAACTAACTTTAGAACCTTCTTGCTCTTCTTCCAGATCTGTTCACAAGTTCCCACAATGAATATCCGTCCACTGCAACCTGATCTAACCGTCCTAGCTTAGTAATCCAACCCATTTGTTGGTACGACTGCCCTGTCAGCCCAGTCCAACCAGACTCGATCCATAGTGCACCGAATGACACGCACATCTCAATGCGTCTCCTTTCTCACAGGGCACGCCTGCTTTTTTTTCACTAAAGCCACCACCACCTTTGTACTGCTCTTGGGGTCACCGCCTGACTGGGCTCACTAGGATAACAGTGATGTCCATCAAGACCTTCTGCTGATGCCACCTGCTCAGACATCATTGACGTTGTTCTGCCAGCTTGGCTCCTCTTGGCCAACCTTCTTCGACCAGGAGGGAATCCCAATCGAATTCATGAATCTGAGTTAGATTTGGAACTCCATGCCACCTCCAGCAAGCAATACCTCCGTCGGTCTCTTTCTAAGTCACGACCAGCCGAATCAACTACTAGCTAGCTCCGTCCCAGACCTATTCCATCGAATTGTCGTCCATCAAAACTTCTCCATACCAATTCCGGTTCATGTCTTCCTCGGTCTTGCCGCACCAATATTCCCACTATTGTGCTCACCATGGCCTGTGTGTCACGTTCACACACACATGCACCTGTCGATAGGGGCGTAGCCAGGGGGTAGTCCTGGTGGGCTCAGGACTACCCCTGATTTTGGCCCAGAGACACTCCCCTCCCCCAAAATTTTGGTCCAACAAAGTGGCAAACAGGCCCAAGAAGAAGGAAGAAGAGGGCTAGGGCACGCATAGCAGGGGAGTGGCTCGGCTAGGCGGCTGTCGACTGCCGCTGCCGGCTGGTACTCCTCTTCCCGACACCACAAGCCCACAACGTGTTGCCGCCTCCCCCTCCCGACGCTACGACGCGCCGCCGCCACCGCCGCCCTAACGCGCTGCCACCCCGACGGCCGACGCGCCGCCTGCCGCGGCGCCGCCTGCCCGTCTCCGTCCTCCCGACGCACCACCGCCCCGCCTTCCCGCTTCCTGACGCCTGGCCAGGCAGCCGCCGGCCCGCCGTCTCCCGAAGCACTGCAGCCTGAGAGCCGATGCGCCTCCGCCCTCCGGCCTGCGCCTCGGCCGCTCGGCGCCTCCTGGCTCCTGCCTCCCAATGCACCACCACCTCTAGCCCTCCAGAGTCCAGACACTGCCTCCTGTCAGCCTATGTGGACTAGTGAGGCTCAAGGCTGAGTGATAGAGTGAGTGAGTGGTCGACGGCTCTGACTCTGAGGATTTATTTTCATTTTATGATTTGTGAATATTCCGCTAACTTGCTGCCATTGTACTTTCTACTTTTTAGGATTTGTAAAACATGAAGAGGAATGGGGATATTGCATCGCTCTTCCAGAGCCATGAAGCTAAAGCAAAAAAGATTGCAGCCTCCTCTTCGGATCCGGTCGTTGATGAAGCTTCTGTTACTCAAAAAGAACCAACAATTGCAAGCGTTGATAAAGCTTCTACTAAAGAACAAGAAGCACCTCCTCCTCCTCCTGTTTATGATGTTAATCGTCTTGAAAGTGATGCAAGCTTAAGGCTTCCTGTTTCAATCTATCCTTCCAATGATCAAGATGTTGTTCCGAGAGCATATATTATCAAGGGTCTATGGCAGCGCTACTCACATGAATTCCCAGCTAGAGATATATATGGTAAACAACGTCACTTCAGCTTTCTTTGGTTTCACAAGTACAATTGGCTTAAATATAGTGTGGCGAAGGATGCTGGGTTTTGCTTGGTATGTTATTTGTTTGGCAATGGGAGTAGTAATTTTATTAAGGGTGGTTAGAGAAATTGGAACAAAACCGATGCACTTGACAAAAACATGTGAGTACCGTAAACAAGTGCACACAATAAAAGCTCAAAGAGAAAAGTCAAGAGAAATATAACTTGTTTGTGAAAAGTGGTTCAATTGATAATATTATTGTGAACGTTTCAGATGAGAATAAAATACGTTATAAGGCTAGGTTAACTTATTCACTTAGATGTCTAAGATTTCTCTTAAATCAAGAATTGGCATTCCGTGAGCATGATGAAAGTGATGAATTTAGCAATAGAGGGAATTTCCTTGAGCTTTTGACATAGCTCGCAGAAAATAATGAGAAGGTTGATAAGGTGGTTTGGAAAAATACACTAGGAAATTGAATCTTGACTTTAGCTAACATACAAAGGTAAATTATTGAATGTTGTACTGATGTAACTACTAACATATAATTGAAGAACTTGGTGATGACAATATGCAATTCTTGCTGATGAATGTAGTAATGTATCATATAAAGAACAACTAGCTCTTTGCTTGCGTTATGTTGATAAACTTGGAAGGGTATATGAGCGGTTTCTTGGAGTAGTTCATGTATCTAGTACTACTTCTTTGTCCCTTAAGGCAACAATTGAGTCTTTACTTAACGATCACCACCTTACTCTTACTCAAATTCGTGACCAAGGATATAATGGGGCTAGTAACATGAAAGGAGAGATTAATGGGCTAAAAACATTGATCATGAAAGAGTCTCCTTCTGCTTATTATATACATTGTTTTGCACATCAACTCCAATTGATTCTTGTTTTTGTTGCTAAGGAAAATAATGATTGTGTATGATTTTTTGCTCAAGTTTCTCACTTGCTAAATATTATTGGATCTTCTTGTAAGCTTCATGACATGCTTAGAATATTAGAGCTCTAAAAGTTATGGAAGCACTTGAATTGGGTGAATAGAAAGTGGGAGTGGCTTGAATCAAGAGATGGGGTTAGCTAGGCCCGGTGACACTCGATGAGGTTCTCATTTCAAAACTATATTACATATTATTGAAATGTATTCCACAATTTATAAGGTACTCATAACTCTTGGAAAAAATCCCACACAAAGGAATGATTAGCCAAGGATACATGCTGTGGTTGGAGCTTTTGAATCATTTGACTTTGTTTTTAGTGCTCATTTGATGCTTGTCATTCTTGATATACAAATGAGTTGTCTCAGTCTTTGCAAAAGAGAGACCAAGATATTGTTAATGCAATGTCACTTGTAAGTTTAGCAGAGAAAAGAATACAGAAAATAAGATCTAATGGGTGAGAAGACTTCTATCAAGAAAAAGTTGTTTCATTTTGCACCAAACATAGCATTAAAATTCCAAGTAAGGATGATAAATATGTGCCTCATGAAGATCTGCACGGTTTTATCCCGACCAAACAAATGATGATTATTTTAGAAGAGAAGTATATATTGGTGTCATTGATAAAATTAGTTAAGAACTTATAGGTTTGATAAAGTTAATATGGAGTTGCTTGTTTGTATGTCAGTCTTGAATCATTCTAATTCATTTGCTTCTTATAATGCAAAAAAGTACTTCGACTTACCAAATTTTATTCTAAGGACTTTTTAAGCATAGATCTAAGAAGGCTTGAGTTTCAAATTGATACTTTCATTAATGATATGAGAAAAGATGATAGATTTGAAGGCCTAAAAACACTTGGTGAGTTATCTATTAAACTTGTTAAAAAAAAACTCTTTATGATTTGGTGTATTTGCTTCTTAAGTTGGTATTGATCTTACCGGTGGCAACTGCAAGTGTTGAGAGGGTATTGTCTATATTGAGCCTAGTAAAGACCAAGTTGAGAAACAATATATGTGATAATTTATTGAATCATTGCTTAGTCATATATATTAAACGAGATATTTTCTCCCAAGTTTGTGATGAAGATATAATAAATATGTTCATGACTAAGACCAAGCGAAGATTACGGTAGCGGCATTGTAATCTTCTATGTATGTGTAACATTTTTACGTATTTAAAACTACCTATGTTGTAATGTTTGTATATTTTAAACTATCTATATTATAATGTTTGTATATTTTAAACTTGCTAGTTAGAATAGTCAATTATTGATATCATAAGATATTATTTATATATTTGTATCGTTTTTTAACAAAATTTATACTTGTATGTAGGATTTATGATGTTAGAAAATTTTGGTATATGATGTGAATTTAAGTTAGGACCACCTAACTAAAAATTTCTTGCTACGCCAGTACCTGTCGAGGCCGTTGCCTAGAGCATCTCCAGCAATAGCCTCTATTTTAGAGCCCAAATGTTTAAATGGGGGCTGCCCCTATTTTTTTTGGACCCCAAAAATGCTCCGAACTCCAGCAACAGCCCCCATTTCTCAGCCCCTATTTCTTTTTCTATTATTTTTTACTATAGAATATATGTGTATGCCTAGTTTGACACTATATATAAAAGAAATATGCAGAGCAGCAGTGACACAGCAACAGCAACACGAGGCAAGCAGGCCGGCGCGGGAGGGGAGGCCGGCGCGCAGGAGGCCGGCGCTCGGGATGCCTGCGCGGGAGGCCGGGCGGGCGGGGAGGCCGGCGCGCGGGAGGCAGGCCGCGGGAGGCCGGGCGGGCGGGGAGTGCCGGCGCGCGGGAGACCGGTGCTCGGGATGCCTACGCGGGAGGCCGGGCGGGCGGGGAGGCCGGCGCGCGGGAGACCGGCGCTCGGGATGCCTACGCGGGAGGCCGGGCGGGCGGGGAGGCCAGCACGCGGGAGGCCGGCGCGGGCGCGGGAGGCAGGCCGGCGCGGGCGCGGGCGGTGGGGCACAGGAGGCCGGTGCGCGGGCGGCGCGGCGCAGGAGGCCAGCGGGCAGGGCGGCGCGGCGAGAGCAGGTAGGGTTTCACCTGAGAAAAAAATCTAATCTCCCTCCTGTCGACGGGCACGGTCGGACTGAGGATTGTCGTAGGGCTAAAAAAAACGTCGATAGGGACTGTAGTGCCCAGGACTGGGGGCTTGGGGCTGGATTTGGGGGCCTCCTCATTTTAGGGGGCCCTATTAGGGTCCCTGTTGGACCTAAGTTTTTTTTGTCCCACCACCCAAAAAACTGTTTGGGGGCTGTGTTTAGGGGTCTCTAGCTGGAGATGCTCCCTTTGGCTCCTGCTACATACACTGCTCCATGCTGCCTCATGCATAACACCAGCCTGCACAACAAAGCACAATGCATGCATCTTCACGTACTCCTTGTTCACAGTATTGGTCACTCACAATACAACGGCTCAAGAATCAATGCAACAGTACCTTGTGCATGTGTGCATGCAACATGGATTTTGCTTGCCCTTCAACATGTCCGGCCTTCTGCGTGCTCGCACCGTGCACCCTGTATGTAGTGTGGAACATGCACCCCCTGCATGCTGTTTGTGCCTCCATATGCACTGCAGTCACAACCCACATGTTCACTATCTACGATCTTATTGTCCTCAACCTCACACGTCCGCCGTTGCCACGCCATGCCACGCTTATTTAGGCTTTGCCCTGCCGCCAAAAAAACGGATCCGCACGATCGCCATGTACAACGGGCATGCTGTCCGTATCGCTACCCCTCCGATCTCTCCAGTCGTTTTCAGTCACGCCCGGCCCCATCTTCCAGTTATATTCCACCATCGCCGGTCTGATCGCGAGACGATGTCATCACCTCCGCAACATCCTTGCTGTCGCCATTGATCTCATCACCAAGGCTAACGATCTCTATCGATGCATGATCCCAACTCGTGCTTCCCCTTTCGCATGTCAACTAAATCCAATGCTACCTGGCTCTCATACCATTTGTTATAAAAGTTAGTCGATATAGCGAAACGACAACTAACCTTTCCGATCTCTACCGCCATTGATCAATAAGACATGCAAAATGACGATACAAGAACACACGATATTTATTAATAATATTCAGCTGAAGCCTAATCTTTGTGTCTCTGATTATGGACGTTCCTCCCCAATCAACATAACACATCTAGCCGCTACGAGTCCATGGCCTCGCTACCATCCTCTCCTTTCGCACCTGTGCTACATTATTTTCAATATAGTTAAATTGTCACGCCCCTCTAAAAATCTATTTAAAGGGTCACTGGGTTTACAGAGCCGACTCTAACTCCACCCCCTACCATCTCTCTAATATAAAAACTCTAAATCTAACTATAAATCTATATAACTAGTATATTCGACACCTATTCTAAATATGATTTTTCTCATAAACAACAATATGCCCTAATTGGTTCATTTTTTGGCTAAATGTACTTATCCCCCATTCTCGACCTCTTTGTCCTAGCGCGAGAAGCTCCAGAAAATATTGAGGATATCCGGTGCATATACTTGACCCCTATGAAATTCTGTAAATTTCTTTGCATATTTAGTTCTGAACTCGACTACTAGACTCATTGGCTAAAATTTTCTTGCGGTGAGTCTATTTTGAGACCCTCTAAATTTTGCTTTGTGAAACATGACAGTGCCTGAAGAACAATCTTGGAGACTGACAATTAAGAACAATCTTGGAGACTGACAATTCTTCATTGTAGATTTATTTGCAAAGGGGAGGGAGTCAGCGAGAAAAAAATTGGAAAGACACAAGTGTAGGTGCGGTAGGGTTAAGGGTTGGGCTTGCAAAGCACAACCACTACAATCCATCGTAGTATTTTTGTTTGTCCGTCTCCAACTCTCTATCCCCTCACTTTTGTTTGGAGAATGCTCAGTTCCGAGCGTCCGACGCGAGCCATGGGATCAGACACCCGCGGAAGCACATATACGAGCTAGCTATTGCTTTGCATGCATCAAAAAATCAAGGAAAAATTTGTTTCGTTGCAATAAAATGTTGTAGACATTTGTAACTTCATTAAGTGATATATTGAGGAAATATAGGAAATTTTGGCATGACTTTTATTCTATATGTGATAGTTAACAATTAGTACAAAACACGTTGAAAATTTGATATTTCACAAGAATTAAAAATGCAATGTCCACAACTACAAGGATTGAAGCGTCCACAATATAATATCCAAAATTCGACATCAATAATAAGTCCATTACACAAGCAACACTTAATAAAAGCTAGTAGTTCCATTGCTGATAATGCCATGTTATACTTCTCAAGGTCGACATAAGCCATCAACCATATTGCTGAAGCAACCCCGCTTATAATCTGCCAACCAAAATTTAGCCACTGTCCATATAACTGTTGATTATCATTGACGCCATACAAATTGAGACAACCAATTAGGCCTTTAGCCACTCATCACCCACGTAACAGAGGACAATCTGAGCTCTGGGATTGGTTGTAGGTGTAAGTTGGATAAGCACACTTAACAACAATAGAGGACTAAATGAGCATATCAGCTGTAACTGTGGTGCGTCAGGTGCCGTCTGATTTGGCTGCCATTGTGTAGGCATAGTAGTTCACTGAGGAGCTTAGCGAAACACATAGATCTTGAATTCTAGAGTGAGTGTGGTGTTGAAGTCAGCCTACTGCATTTTAATAAGGATAAGAATGAAACAATCATAGGCATTGTCGGGAAAATGTTGGGATAATATGGTAGTGCTTGTCAGGTGAATTGAATCAAGACTGCGAATCATATGTGACTGGCTGTTTGGACTCTCCTGAACGGCTGAAATCCCGCCTTGTCTAACCTGCGCACATAACCATCACAGTCATAACCAATAACATCTGTTGTATAGTTGAGCTGACTTCGTTGAGACTCTTTGGTAGGAGTTGGACTTCCTGAGTCTCGTCATTGCCTGGCAAACACTCGTCGAATCAGTGTTGTGCGGCTTTTTCCCTTCCTTTTTGCCGGAGACGCGGCTGTGGCCCTTGCAAAGTTTTCCTATTTTTTCCAATGTGAAGTGCCACCAATTCTGTTCAGAACCCATTCTGACACCACTAAAAGCTCTTTGTTAGACTGCGAGTCAGTAGGATCCACCTGTCAGCCAAAGTGGAGAATTATGTCACGACCTAAAAAATCACTTTATTAAAATTTTTTTTGGGGTAAAATTGAAATTACCAGCATAACGCTCAAAAAAATTTGTTTTGAGAAATCCGCGTTTGAATAAAATTTTGAAAATTCCAATATTAAAAATCCAAGTTTAAATTTAAATAACTGCTTGAGATGCTTTTATATTCTCTGGGAGTTTTGGTCGGGAATATTTTAAGCGTTTAAGTATTTATGATGATAAACTCATATGTGTTTTCGATGGTGGTATTTTTTCTCTGGTAATTCCCACGATTAAATAAACTCTCTGAAATTAATGCTTGGAATTTTCGGAAGCCAAACAGAAATTAATTTAAATAGACAGGATTATTTCTATAATTAGACATAAATTATAATAAAATCCTAATCTTTTCACTATCCGAGTCATTTCGGTTCAGTCTTTGAACTCATCACCGTTCATCGTGAATC
>RYFJ01003069.1:0-67885 GCA_003991445.1 Oryza meyeriana var. granulata | reverse complement strand
AAGAAATTCATGCCAGTTGGTGAGATGGACCAGATTCGCCTACGCCGATTAACGAAACAATCTTGCATAAATCTTAACATTAATGAACTGATGGTCCTCTAAAACATGCCGATTAACCTTTTTTGCTCAATATAACTTAATTAGCTCTGTTATTTATGCATCATACTCCATCGTCACTGTGATTAAATATTTTATTTGCTTTAATCTAAAGGGCCGATCTCAATTTGATACGGCTATCTTTAGGCGATGTAACAACATCGCCATGTTTGAACTATTTAGGAAATCGGTTGCATCTAACCGATTCAAGAGTTGATCCAAACCACTTAGATAAGTACTTTTGGGATATCCCATTAAGTGCTTTTTTAGCAAACTCTGTTCCCGCAAGCATCTTTCAAACATATGCAATTACCAGGTACACAACTATTAATCCGATAGGGCGCCCTGCCCAATTAGGGCGACCACTGTCGAAATTATACTATCTCTGACCCGATTGGCAAAATCAACTTCATACAAGCATCTCCCCACAGGGTAAACGATTTACATCACCTTTTTATTATAATGCCTAGCCGCCTTAGCTTATTTGTCCTTGATCTTTCCAGCGCCGCTTAACTGATTCTGAGCCAAATCCTCGAGTTCAATCTTGTCATCAAGGGTTCATAATATCATCGAGCTGTCAATTGATTTTGCAAAGAAATTACTCCGAGAGCCAATGTTTAGTCTCCCAAAGCCACAACTGCTTCATGCCCATATACTAAGTTGTATGGTAGTACCGAGTTAGACCCATTGACATGCCATCCGATAAGCCCAAAATGAATCGGCCTAATTGCTAGTATGCCATCGTCAGCGGGTTGTGTCATCAATCTTCCGCCTGATTAATTTGAATCAGACTCGTATTCGAAGCTTCTGCCTGTCCATGGAGCTTGAGCATAATAAGGTGATGAATTCAGTAACTTAATCCCATACTGCAGCAAATTGTTGAAACTCATCGGACACGAAAATAGATCCCTGATCGGGTAGTTAATCATCTGAGAATTCCAAACCAATAAATTATAGGCTCTTACAAACTCAATCGCATCCATTGGTCGTGACTTTCTTTCCAATGGAATTGCTTACCACCCCACTTTGTCAAATAATCTGTTGCCTGCCAATATGAATTTATGTCCTTTACTTATGGAGGATAAACCTGGCCGATACATATCAATTCCCCATCCATTTATTCCTCCATCTGAACCGGCCACGGTTTGATGATAGACTCATAGCCCGATGACATGGTCCCCAGTTATATTCCTACCATAGAGCAATCTTGACATCCTCTAATAATATTGACAATCTCTCCAAACATGTCAGGCCCAAAATAACCATACTTCTTCATCAATAATAGCCACTATCATACATATGAAGACCGAATTATGAGATTCCACAAACGCCAGCATGCACTCGCACATACACACTATTGGCTTCTTCCCAAATATTAAGCATCTCAGCAAACCCCATTCAAAGATCCAATAATATAATTCTCCAATCAAGCAACACATACTTCAGAGCTCATATAACAAGTTTCAGAAAACACAATTGCGATGATTTTAGGTAAAAAGAAATATTTCCTGTCTCCAATGCATCGCTTAATTCTAAATATCACTACGGCTATTTCAACCTCAATCCGTTTATTCACCGATAACACCAAGTAATTTGGTGTTATGCAAGCATCATTAGGCTTCTAAATTCTGTCTCTAGGGATATGACTCCATCATACCAAATCCTGAAATACTGTCAATAAATCTCTGCATTCTCATGATACGAATCTTATAATATCATCCCTGCCATTCATACTCCCCAGATAATATGCTTGATCACTAATAAAGAATCTCCAACAATCTCTATGAGATTGGCTCCCAATTTCCTTTTAAAAGTTGATAACAAATCCTGTCAGCACGCTCGTATTCTGCCTGATTCTTAGTCCGATAAGGATTAATTGTAAAAGGCAAACTAAACAAACTTGCCCCACCGAGGCGATACAATGACCAATCCAGATACTCAGATCCATCAAAAAACAAAGTCCACGAGAACGGGTCCACATAATTTTCATGAACCCTTGTGTTGCACAATGAAATCGGCCCACTGCGTGTCCCTTGATCGCTTTAGCCGATTCATATCTCAAGTCGAACTCGTATAGGGCAAAATCCATTTACCAACTCGCCTTTTAAGACTGGGGGAGCCCGACAACAATGGAAGGGTGGTTGGTGGTGATCTTCACCACCTCGGGCTTGGCCAAACCACGTGCACTCAGCCGATTAGGATATAATGCCTTAACTCTCGAGGCCATGAGAAATATAAACAAAGGCATATTTCGGCCACCGACCCAGGATATCTCATTTAGCATCCAAAAGCCGTTACTGCTTAAAATAGAACACGACATCGCTCCTGCACTTCAACTCTTGTATTAAAATAGACCCGATGGATTTTCATCAGGCCGATAAGTATTAACTTGAATGCACTCCTTTCTGTGGCCGGAATCAAAACAGGTGGGGAACTAAAAACTCTTAATCTCATCAAATGCCTTTCTGCTGTTCTGCCCCCCACACAAACTCTTGATCGGCTTTCAACTTCAATAACGGAGTAAAAGGACTCAATCCTTTCCCTTGACAAATTTGATATGAATCTCCTTACGAAAAATTAATCTTTGCCGATCAACGACTGTAGCTCCTGTCTTGTTGCTTGGTGGTTCTATATTCTTGATGGCTCTGATGCTCCATTGACTAACTTCAATTCCTCGCCTCATGAACCATAAAACCCAAAAACTGCCCAGCCCGGATACACCAAAAGCGGTATTTATTGGGATTCATCCTTAATCCGTATTTCTTTGCTCTTCCCAGCACCTTTCGCAAAATCGGCTATATGGCTTTCATCACTCTTCGATTTAACCACCACATCATCGATGTAAATTTCCACTAATAAGCCGATGAGATCATGAAATATATAATTCATCGCCCTCTGATATGTCGCACCAGCACTTTTTAATCCAAACGTCATTACCACCCACTCATATAAAGCTGATAGCTCCAGGACATCGAATACGCAGTCTTATGTATGTCTTCTTCTGCCATAAAAATTTGGTTGTATCCTGCATTGCCATCCATGAAGCTAATAATCTTGTGGCCCGATGCTGCATCCACCAACAAATCTGCTATCGGCATTGGATACTCATCCTTGGGGGTAGCTTTATTCAAATCCCGGAAATCGATACATATTCTCAATTTTCCATTTTTCTTTTCCACCGGGACGATACTAGAAACCCACTCAGCATATCGGCATGGCCTTATAAACTTTGCATTATATAACCTTGTGATTTCTGCTTTGATTGGCTCATACAACTCTGCTTTAAATCTCCTTGGAGCCTGTTTAAACGGCTGAAATCCTGGTTTAATAGGAAGCCGATGTTCAACAATTGATCGGCTTAATCCTGGCATTTCATGATATTCCCAAGCAAAACAATCCCGATACTTCTTTCAACAATTTTATCAATTCTTCTTGGAATTCAGGACACAATTTTTTACTTATGTACGTCGGCCTTGGCTTATCTCCTGGTCCTAGATCAATTTCTTCCAAATCATCGGCCGACGTAAATCCTTGTCCCAACTTCCCCTCGAAATCTTCAATGGTGCCCATCAGAGTAGTAATTCTGAGCCGACTTGCCGAATCGGCCTGATATCCCTTGACTGGTGACCTTAAGATAATTCCCCTTTCCCACACTTTTCCAGACAAACAATCGACACCATCGGCCTCCCAGACCGGCAAATCGGTCATTGCAATGTTGGTCGATTGATCTGCTAGGAATACCTCAACTTGGTCTCCTTGCCACTGTATTAGACTTTGATGCATCGTTGAGGGCACGCAACAGTTTGTGTGAATCCAATCCCTGCCAAGGAGTAGACTATATGATCCTTTTCCATCGATAACAAAAAACATGGTAGGCAATGTCTTGTTCCCCACTGTTAATTCCACGTTTAACACGCCTTTCGTCTCCGATGGATTCCCGCCAAAGTCTTTTCACACCATATTCATCTTGATCAAATCTTCAGCGGTTTTCCCCAGCTTCCGATACGTAGCATACAGCATTAGATTAACATCTGCCCCCCCATCGACTAGCATCTTCGTCATCGGCTTCCCATTCACATAACCCTTGATATATAATGGTTTTAAATGCCGATGCCTTGATTCTTCAGGCTTATCAAATATAGCCCGACAGTGTCTGAGCAAAAACTTCTTCAATGTCTTCCTCATCGAATGAAACTTTATATTCATGGTTTTCAGGCCGATGGATCAACCTCATGTCACTTTTCTTCACGTGCCATACCCGCTTATTCCTCTTGTGACGTCATGATCGGCTTCCTTGTGATCTCGCTGGTTGTTCTTCCTGTTGCTCTTGTTTCGGTAGCCGTACCGCTGTGCCCTTCTTTTCTGATTTTTTTTTTTTGTAAATATTCCACTAGGACACCACTGAGGATTTTGGATTTGTTTCTTCTGCAATCCCTCTTCATTTTCTTCAAAAAACTCCTCATGGATCGGACCCTAATCGGCCTGTGTACCGATGCTCTTTTGGCCCAAGCCGATCTCGTGAAAATTCCTCATGCTCAAAAATCCGAGATCTTGTAGCATTACATTCAGGACAATCTCTGATCGATGGCAATCTTTATCCCTGCACTCCCAGCAAAATTGAAAGAACGGCAAATTTCCAATGTGGATTATATCTCTCCTCGTATGACGAAGCCCGTTGTTCCTCTTCATGGCGCCTTGAATATTTATCTATCAGCTACGATGAAGTAACCCTAGATCTAATTCTCGATGCCTTCCTTATCTTGATCCATCCGATGATCCGCATAAACCATGTTCACTGGGAAATGGTATCCATCAATTTTCATCGGCTTTTTGTCCTCAAACCTGATCCTCCCCTGTTCGAGAGCCGATTGAATCTGTTGCCGAAAAACTTTGCATTCATTGGTGTGATGTGATATCATATTATGCCACTTGCAATATCTTTTCTTCTTTAGTTCTTCGGCTGATGGAATTACATGATTTTGCAGAAGCTGTATCTGTTTCTCCTGTAGTAATAAATCGAAGATTTTATCGGCTATATTGATGTCAAAGTCATATCGTTCTTCCTTGCTGATATCCTTCACCCTTGGGCATGATACTGATTTCTTATTTCTAGCCCATTCCGCCAATCCAACTTCAACATCGGATCCATCATCATCTGAGTCCGATGAATAAGCTTGCACCTGAGCAACCCTCCTCTGAAACTTCTCTTTTTTCGCTTCTATTCCCGCTCGAACTCGGGCGATTCCAGTCCTCTTCGTCTGTTCCAAGCCCCCAATCCCTGTTCCCCCAAATCTCTCCTCCACCAACCATGTCGACAGCTTCGGATCCAGCGGGTGTGCCGGGTGGATATGCTGCTGACCTCGGATTGCGCACGGTGAAACTGAAGCTGCTGGAGAAGTCAATTGAAGTTGCCACCAAGAGGTGATCCCATTGAGTGGCCTGCTAAGGGTCAGCCAGGTCCCAAAATCCCAACTCTGGTGAAACAGTAGTTTTTGCCTCTTTTTTCAGGATCGGGGGTTTGAGCCTTCCCTCTTTTGCGGATCTTCCGCCGCATCCTTGACTTCTACGGGTTGGAGATTGGTGAATTTGAATCCCAACTTGATTCCTTCAAATCTCCATATTTGTTAACTGATTGACACCGAAAATCACCGAGGGTAGCGTTGGGAACGAGCCAATGATTATGGTTCGAGCACTAGACACGCGAAGCCTGGGAGATTTGCTTAACTTCTAGTGCAGGTTCCTAAATTTGAGGTTCGTAGGCGATGCCAGTCAATTTGACCCTGCAATTGACAAGGAGAGAAAATATTAGACCATGTGAGCAATCGCTTGGAAGCCGATTTGACTCGGTGCAGTCTGGCCGATAGCCCGATATGGACTTATAGCACTATACATCGACTGGAATGTCGATGATGGCATAAAAGATATAACTGCGATAAGTGCATGATAATATATGAAATAATAAACTAGCCGTACTACTGAAAGAACAGTAGGCATCGGCTGGAAAACCGATGATAGCGCTTAACATACATAAAATTAAAAAATAATGGCCAATCTGCTATATTTAATAACAGATAACTGTTCGGCTAGACACTCTGATAAAAACATTGCATAAAACATCCATCGGCTTAACAAGGATTAAATCTATAATTATGAATCTTAGTAATTCAAACATTAACTATGCAGCCAGATTAATAACGATAAAAAGCAACTTGGAGGTTGAGCCCATAGATCTAATGCATACTGTGGTTGATGTAAAATAAGAATAACTTATCAGGCATATACATCCCCGATAAGACGCTTGCATATAAAATCTATCAACCTAGCAGGAATAATTTATCGCTAGCAGTTTAGTAGGTGGACCTAACTGATGCAGCACAAACTGATGATAAATACACCCAGTAGCTGATAAATCTATGCACGCGTGATGTGATATATCTACTCGGACCATGAGATCAAACCGAACTGATGTACCCGTAGACAGAGCAAATATATCATGGTAAGCCAACTACCGTGAACCGACTAGATATTGGGCCTAACTGAGGAAGTCCTAGCCGATACGGTAAGCCGGTAACGGGTAACGAGACTTACCCTCTCAGCAGAGCTCGAACTTAACCGATCTGTAAGCCCAGCTCGAGAAGCAAGAACCCATGAAAAGGTTGCGATGCGCCGAAGTTGTGTATTGATCTATGTGATGATATTACATGGTCCCCGGCATACGTATTTATACCCTGAGTTGATACAGTCCTGATCGGATACGAAACAGGAGTTTCCTAGGTATAAAAGGAAAATTATCAAGCCTTGATCGGACACGAGATCAGGTTTCCTAAAAATTATTATCTCTGCCAAATTTATAGATAAGATATTAACTGCCTTCCCGTGGTCTTCATGATCCTTTCCCAAACTCGGCTTCCTCTAGATTAATCCCCGCTAATTGACTGTGATTTCTCCCTTAACCAAATCTAATAAAGAACCATACGAAATTTTGGCGTTAACAGTTACTCTCTGCGAGTTCCTTTTGGGTGTGGAGCCCCATTTTAATTTCTTTAGGCATCTGTTCCACATGAAACCCCAGCCCTCCAAGAATAATATCAATGTGATTGGGGGGGCTGGTCTCCAGTTGAGGAGAGATGGGAAGAAAACATATCTTGATCTCCCCTTGAAATCTTCCTTGAAAGGCTGGCACAAGGAGTTGTTCTATTGCGCAGATCTGACACCTTCCCTACGTCCGTTCACCGGCTTGCCACTGGTAGTTTTTCCAAATTGGTCATCGGACCCAACCTTCGAGGAGATGGGCCAAGTACATCAGTTGCTGGCGAAGTTAGATAAGCTTAAGGAAGATGGCCTAACTGGGCCTTGGGTGGCCCGGTGTTTCCTGACTCGGCGTATCCAGCCGCTGAAGCTGAGGAGTGCGTTTGGCTAGGATTTTTAGGGCAAATATGATCCTGACCGAGTAAGCCATGAGTCGGCCGACAAGCTCAAGGTGACCAAGACCCTGTTTGGTTACTTCTCCAATGGGGTGATAGAGACTGAAGACGAGAAACGCCGGACCGCGGATTATAGCTTTCTTTGGCCCCGTCCCAAGGTAACCTTTGTCCTTCTTCTGTGACGAATGCCTATTGACTTGTATGCATGATTGCCTAGCATTGTGTGATGTATGTTATTGAATCTTCTGTAGTGGTGCGAGGAGTTCGATGAGGACTCACGCCCGTTGTCAGCCGTTAAATTGAAGAAGAGGCCGAGGAGCCCCCCTGCTGCCCAACCTGACTCCAAGAGGGCCGGCAAAAAGCCTGTTCTATATTGGGGCGAGGGGGCCATGATGCCACGTGCCGTGGCAATAAGTCCGAAGATAAAGGACACCGCTGCTACGGCACCCAGGCGATCAAGTCCTAGGTTGGGACCAGTACGGCCGAGCTCGACATTGCCGAGCCCGGCAAAAGCACCACCGAGTACACGGTCTGAGCGGGCGCCGCCAAGCACACAGGTGCCCGAGTCGGCCATGCCACCAACGGGGCCGCCTCCAGTTGCCACGCCGCCACCGACTACTTTGCCGACCAGGCCGACAACCGGGCGTAGTGCTCCGCCGGGACCCGGATCGCCCGGTGGGAAACTCAAGTTCTCCAAGAGGTAAGCTGCTCCGAATCTTCTGAGATTCTTGTCTGTTGCAGTAGTATTTTGATGTCTGTTTTGCCATGTAGGAAGCGTGTCGATATCGATCTCAAGGAGACCGCTCCGACCGCTCCCCTTGAAGAGCCCGCCCTAGCCGAGCCAGCGCCCGTGAGCGCACCCGCTGAGCTAGTGGTCATCCTAGTCACGGAGACTAAGGTGGTCCCGACTATGGGGCCGCTGGTGCTGCCCGACCAAGGGACGGTTACTGAGGTTGCTACCCCAGCCCCTGAGTCGACGCCCGCTGCCGAGGCCATTGCCGGAGTCCCCGAGTCGACCCCTGAGGCCGCAGGGTACGCCGGCGTGGGGGCTAGGACCCCGTCGCCATCATGGTTGTTGTCATCGTCGTCGTCGTCGCCATCGCCAGAGATCCCGAACCTTCCCTGGGTTGAAGCCCCTCCGCGTAAGTTCCCTCGGACGTTCACCTGGACAGCGCTTGATGGAACCGTGAAGAGGTTCAAGCTCAATGAGGCGCGGCGAGGAGGGAACACGAAGGCTTGCTTCGCGTCGCCATTACCGGGTCCTAGGGTGTTCGGGTATAATTCTTGCGGTGGAGTCCTGGTGGTCTTCCTGTTCTGACGTCTGACTCCACTCTTGGCTTGTTCTCTCCCTGAGCAGAAGCTTGTTGATCATAATGAGGAGATGACCGAGATCCTGATCGAAATGGCCCCCCATCTCGCAGAGTTAGAGCAACTCCGGGCGTCAAAGGCTGAGATGGAGGAGCGCCACGCGGGGAGGGAAGCTTGGTTGAAGGATGCAGTCACCCAGCTCAGGGATGAAACTTGGGCCCAACCCGGGAAGATTAGAGGTAAGCCCCCCGAATGCATCCTCCCGACTGAACCCCTGATGTATTTCTCCAGCTGCGTTGTTCCCGACTGCCCAGTTGTGTCTTGGCTGCAAGGCTGAGTTCTTGACTAATCTGTCGTGCAGCCCTCGAAGCCGAGTTGAAGACCCGAACAGAGAGGGAAGCCCAGTTGAAGGAGGCTGAGGAAGCCAAGGCCGATCTTGAAAAGGACAAGGCCAACCTGACGAAGGCCAACGCCGAGCTTGAACGGGAAAAGGCCGAGTTAAAAGAGGCCACCATCAAGCTTGGAAAAGAAAAAGCTGGACTGGAGAAGACCGTGGCCGAGTGGGAGGCTGATTACACGAGTAAGTCTTCGTCTCGACGATGATCTTAACCAATCCTTTAATCATTCCATCCGCAGCCGTGCCTAACAAGTTTACTTGTCGGTGGACCCGGGCAGACTTCAGAGCCAATGTCCAAGCCCAATATCGGGTTTATACAAAGGAGATAAAGGTTATCAGGGAGTCACGGGAGGCCCTCATCGGGTCCGTGAAAGGGCTCCTTGATCTGATGGATCCCCGCCCTATGGGAACCAGCTGCAGCTGAATCCCCCAAGTGGAGGAGCGTCTTGAGGATGCACCGAGTGCCCTGAAGAGGTACTCGGATCAGCATGTCATTGCCGGCGTGGCCCGGACCCTGGCGATGACCAAATCAATCTACCCGAGGGCAGACATTGAAGCCATCGGGGAGGGGTTTGCCGAGGATACGATGCTCGAGGAGGCGCTGGAGCTGATAGCCCGGGCGAGGTCGACTGCTGAGATAATCACCCGAGACCTGGGTCTGTAAGAGCAGCATATCATGTAGTCGGTATGTATAAACTTTTCTGGAAAACATGTGTAAATATATGTGCAATGCCGCCAAGCTTTGAATTACTACTCAGTTGTCATTAGCTTTACTCGAATGTGTAGCCTACGCCGAGTTAGTCTGTCGGAACTTAATAAAATCGTTCACTGTAAGAAAGTGTACTCGGGCAAATGTGACAGTCGTAGTAAGGCTTCATAACTGGAGTAAGATAGGCTCGTATATTATTTACAAAACACATATAATACATGTAGCCCCTGACTCACTACTCGGTTGATACAAGCGGCGTAGTGAGTCAGCGAAACTGTACACATGAGAAAGTATAAAGCTCAGGTATAGAAAGGACGTAGCTGTTCTATATTCCATGAGTTGCTGATGAGGACACCGTCTTCGGTCTTCAATCGGTAGGCGCCTGGCCGCGTGACCTCGGCTATAATGAACGGCCCTTCCCAAAGTGGGGATAATTTGTGCCTATCTTTGGTGGTTTGTATTTTTCTCAAGGCGAGATCCCCAACCAAAAAGGCGTGGCCTCGGACATTGCGATTGTGGTAGCGACGCAGGCCTTGAAGATACCTTTCCAACTAGATTGTTGCGATGTCCCTTGCTTCTTCCAACTGATCTAGCTCGACCAATCGGGTATTGTTTGAGACGTCTTCTGAGTAAGCCCAGACTTGCGGGGAGCCGAACTGTAACTCTGTCGGTAGCATGGCCTTAGCACCATAGACTAGAAAGAAAGGGGATTGCCTTGTTGCCCGACTAACCGTGGTTCTGAGAGACCAGAGAACGGATGGGAGTTTTTGTACCCACCGGCCCGCGTATGGTTGTAGTTGGTCAAATATCCTGGCCTTGATGCCTTGTAAGACCATACCGTTGGCTCGTTCGACCTGCCCGTGGCTCCGTGGGTGTGCCACAAATGCATAGCAGATCTTGATGCCGAAATCTTCATAGAAGTCTTGGAATACACCGCCCGTGAACTGAGTACCGTTGTCGGTGATGATGCGGTTAGGAACCCCAAATCGGTATAGTATACTCATGATGAAGTCCTTTGCTCATGCCGCTGTTATAGTTGCAACGGGTTTTGCCTCAATCTACTTGGTGAATTTATCCACGGCGACAAATAGATGTGTGAACCCTCCTGGCGCTTTCTTGAAAGGCCCGACCATGTCAAGCCCCCATACTGCGAATGGCCAGGAGATAGGGATTGTTTGGAGTTCTTGGGCTGGGAGGTTGGTTTGTCTTGCATAGAATTGGCAACCCTCGCACTTGCAAACAATGTGCTTGGCGTCTGTTACTGCTGTTGGCCAGAAAAAACCCTGCCGGTAAGCCTTTCCGACTAACGTCCTGGATGCGGCGTGGTTGTCGCATGTGCCCGAGTGGATCGACTGTAGAATCTGCTTGCCCTCCTCGGTGGTGACACAACGCATGAGGACACCGGATGCACTTCTTCGGTACAGGTCTTCTCCGACTAGCAGGAAGCTCTTGCTTCGACGTTTGATTCGTTCGACTTCGCTGCGGTCTTCTGGGAGTTCATCGTCCAGGAGGAATTTGAGAAAAGGAGTCCGCCAGTCTTGACATATGTGCAGCACGTCATCTGTAGTCGGGGTAGGTTCGCCTCCTGATTGGTCCAGCACCAGTTTCTTCTTGACTGATGGCTCCATGTGTTGCTCGACAAAGATTCCAGTCGGGCTCGCTTCTTTCTTGGATCCCATATTTGCCAGCTCATCTACCGAGTCATTGTATTGTCGTAAGATGTGTGTTATCTCCAGTCCGTCGAACTTGTTTTCCAGCTTGCGGACCTCCTGACAATATGCCGCCATTGTATCATCAAGGCATGTCCAGTCCTTCATGACTTGATTCACCACGAGTTGAGAGTCCCCGTGCACAACCAGTCGATGAATGCCGAGTGATATAGCAATGCGGAGCCCGTGGATAAGAGCCTCATACTCGGTGACATTGTGGGAAGCCGGGAAGTGGATTTGTAGAACGTACTTCAGTTTTTCACCGGTGGGGGACGTAAGTACGACGCCAGCCCCGGCGCCGCCGATCCGTAGAGAACCGTCGAAGTACATTGTCCAGTACTCCAGCTTTGCTGTTGATGTAGACAGTTGAACCTCGGTCTACTCGGCCACGAAGTTGGCTAGAGCTTGTGATTTAATTGCTGTCTGTGGCTGAAAGGTGATATCGAACGCCATCAACTCGAGTGCCCATTTAGCGATTCGGCTGGTGGCCTCGCGGTTATGAAGGACATCCCCGAGTGAAAACGATGTGACCACCGTGGCTTGATGCGCTTGGAAATAGTGCACCAGCTTCCAGACTGTGATGAGTAGGCCATATAACAGCTTCTAGACCTACGGATATCTCGTCTTCAAGTCAGGAAGGACCTCGCTGACAAAGTAAATTGGTCGTTGAATTTTCTGGATGTCACCCTGTTCGGATCGCTCGACCACCAATACCGTGCTGACTACCTGAGTGGTTGCCGCCAGATATAGCATTAGCGGTTCTTGGGGCATGGGTGACGCCAACACAGGGGGTGATGTGAGAAATTTCTTGAAGTCTTCGAAGGCTTGCTAGGCTTTAGGAGTCCATTGGAAGTCATCTGCTTTCTTCAATAGCTTGAAAAAGGGCATACCCCGTTTGCCCAATCGGGAAATAAACCGGCTGAGTGCCGCCATGCATCTTCTGGTTAGTTGGGGGAGCCATGTTTATTATTGCGTTGACTTTCTTCGGGTTGGGCTCGATGCCTTGATGCGAGACGATGAAGCCGAGTAACTTGCCGGATGGCACACCGAATGCGCACTTTTCCGGGTTCAACTTCATCTTGAATCTTCGAAGATTTTGGAAGGTTTCTTCCAGGTCAGCGATGAGGTCTTCTTTGGACTTGGTCTTGATCACCACGTCGTCAACGTAGGCTTCCATGTTGCGCCTGATCTGAGAGTGCAGACATCGCTGAATCGCCCGTTGATATGTTGCACCAGCGTTTTTCAAACCGAACGGCATGGTGATGTAGCAGTACGCTCCAAACGGCGTGATAAAAGATGTCTTGAGATAGTCCTCCTCTTTCAGGCTGATTTGGTGGTATCCTAAGTAATAGTCGGGAAAGCTGAGTAGGTCGCACCCGGCCGTGGAATCTACCACCTGATCTATCCTGGGAAGACCAAATGGGTCGACGCACATGCGCCATTTACTGTTTTTCTTCTAGACCAGGACTGGGTTTGCCAGCCAATCCGGGTGATAGACCTTCTTGGTGAACCCAGCTGCGAGAAGCTTTGTAATCTCCTCCCGAATAGCATCCTTGTGGTCTTGAGCGAAGCGCCGCAGCCATTGCTTGACTGGCTTGGCGTCTGTCTTCATGTTGAGGGCGTGCTCGATCACCTCCCTTGGTACGCCCGGCATGTTGGACGGTTTCCAGGCGAAGATATCCTTGTTAGCTTGGAGGAAGGTGACGAGCGCGTCTTCCTATTTGGGGTCGAGTCTGGTCCTGACTAGAGCAGTCTTGGAGGGGTCGGAAGGGTCCAGGGGGTCTTCTTTGTGTCAGAGTCCACTGAAATTCCCGACTTCACTGCCTTTTTGGTCGGAACTAGGTCTTCCTTGACTTCAGTTGTGACGGCTTGCCGAATGCTGTTGCGCCCGACTGTCGCCCCTTGTGATTGAGCCAACTCACAGCTCACCTTGTCACAGGTGAAGGCTTGCTTGACGTCGCTGCGGAGGGAGAGGACTCCTGCTGGTGCTGGCATCTTAAGCACCATATATGTATAGTGCGGTACCGCCATGAATCTGGCAAGCGTCGGTCGTCCAAGTATCGCGTGGTACGTGGTCTCGAAGTCGGCAACCTTGAAGCAGATGTTTTCCGTGTGGAAGTTGTCCCGCGTGCCGAAGGTGACCGGCAAAGTAATCTGCCCGAGTGGTGTTGAAGATAGGCCGGGAATTATCCCGTGGAAGGGCGCCGTACTCGGCCGTAGATCTGAACGAGGACTCTTCATCTCATCCAGGGTCTTGGTGAAGAGGATATTGAGCGCGCTGCCTCCATCAATGAGCACCTTCTTCAACTTGATGTTCTTCATGACCGGGTCCAGGACGAGTGGGTAACGCCCCTGTTGTGAAACCCGATCTGGGTGCTCTGCGTGGTTGAACGTGATTGAGGTTTCTGACCAGTGCAAGTACTAGGGGGTGTCTGATGTAGAGATTGAATTAACGTCACGCGCCGTAAGCTTCTGTTTTCGCTTGGACTCGTAGGCAGATAGCCCTCCGAAGATATGGTTGAGCTCGGCTTGAGGATCTTGAAAATCATCAGCCGAACCCTAATCTGGCTTGTCTTTGTCCTTGTCGGCGCCAGATGATGAAGCCTGCTCAGAGGCAAACTTCTTTAGCATGAAACAGTCCTTAGCTGCGTGTTTCCCTTTGGGGTGGAAGGGGCAAGGCCCATTCATGACTTTCTGGTAGTCGTTGTTGCGTTGGGGCTGCGACCGAGTTCGTTCCATGTTGGCCACCTCGTTGTCCGACTTCCGCTTGCGGCTGCCGGACTTGTTTTGGCATGGCTCGTTGTCGGGTTTCACCTTCTGATCTTTCTGTCGGGACTCCTTCTTCTCGTTGAGGGCCTCTGCGACTGCTTCAGCCGAGTCGGCGTATTTGTTGGCCATGTCAAAAAGGGCCCGAACAGAGGATGGTGGCTTCTAAGTGAATTTCGCAATGAACGGGGCGTCCTTTACTCCCTTGCAGAAGGCGGCGATGACAGCCTCGTCCCGGATCGTTGGATCTTGTTGCGCTTCTTGGAAAATCTTTTGATAAAATCCCGTAGAGACTCGTTCTTCTTCTAGTGTAGTTGATACAAATCGTGCTCAGAAGACGGCCTATCGTAGGTTCCCTGAAAATTAGCGATGAACCGCTCCCTGAGTTCTCCCTAGGAACCAATCGACCGCCTCGGGAGCCCTGTCGGCCATGTGCTTGCTGAGTCGGCTAGCGCGACTGGGAGGTAGTTAGCCATGGCTTTGCTGTCGCCCCCAGCAGCTCGAACTGCCAGGGTATATACGGTGAGCCAGGACTCGGGATTTGTTTTGCCGTCATACTTTTCGATCCCTGTGGGCTTAAAACCAGTCGGCCAGTCGACGTCCTATAGCTCCCGTGTGAAAGCTGGAATGCCTTTGTCTTCATGAGGGCTCGGGCTTCGACCACGACGGATAAACCACTCGTGATGGAGACCGAAGCGCTCATTTTCGTCCTCCAGTCGGCGGCGCTCGTCCTCTTCTTGTTCGTGGTGCCGGGAGTTGATGGTATGGCAGAGGTCATGTTGTAGGCGTACTCGGAGATCTTGGTTGGGCCGGCGATCATACTGGTGACGCCGCCGATTGTCGTTGGAGTTGCCGAGTGACATTTGCCTTGACTCCTCACGTGGCTGACTTGAGCCGTCCGCCCGGCGCCGTGCTGATGTAGATGAGCCCGCCGTTGGAGATCCCGACCGGTTAGTCGGTACAATGGTGTCACCCGACTGCTGTTGTTGCTGGCAGGCAGCAGCCGTAATCATTGCCTTGATCTTGGCGATAGTTGGGGTGGCCTGGTGATCAGGCCCAAGCTGGAGTGTCTCCAGCAAGGTTGCAGCAGCCACAACATTCTATTGTGGCGTGACAAAGACGTCGTGGTCGCCGACTTTAGTCTAGAGAATCTGCTGCTGGGCTGCTCGCCCAGCCTTGTGTAGCCCGTCATTGCGAGCCTCGCGATCAGCGTCCTCTTGTTGTCGTAGTCGGCGGGCCTCCTCCTGCTGTTCCTCTTGTAGTCGGTGCACCTCCGGTGGTGGTGTTGAGGCAATGAAGATCACTCGGGACAGAAGAAGACTTGCCAGACTGGAGTCTGAGCTTGTGCTCGAACCGTTATCCGACTTAGAGTCGGACTCCAAGTAGTTTATTGGAGTAAGAACGACTCCGACCTCTCTAGATCCAATCTGAAACGGCGCTTGGCCATGTCCAAACTGAATCGCAGGAGATCGGGTCTACTGCGCGGGATGTAGATCTGTAGCGTTGCCGAATCCGTGCGGGAGATTAACGATCTCTCCCCTTCTTGGCCCAACCCAGGCTGGCTCAAGGCCTAGCGCAAGTCGGACGCCGAAGGAAAGAGTTGTCCTAATGCTCGGTGACATGAATGATTGCCGCAGTAGATCGTTGAAGGAGATGGCGGCATCCTGTGGGCCAACTGGCGCAACGTCGGCTGGTTCCTCGGCCGGCTGGATTGGATCTACTTCGGCCAAGGTAAGGTTGCCGATCTGGTCGGCAACAAAATCAAGGCTTCCAAAAGAAATTATGTCTCCAGGGTAGAACTTGTTGCCGTCGACTCCGCTTGTTAGATCCATCGAATTCATTGATGAAGAGATCACCGGAGCCCCTACCTGGCGCGCCAACTGTTGATGTTTTACACCAGCAAGATAACTATAGGGCTACCCAGTGAGGGGAAACTCAATGGATTGCAGAGGAACGCAAAGAGATTTTATACTGGTTCAGGCCCTCGATGTGAGGTAATACCCTACGTCCAGTTGGGGTGTTATTCCTCTAAGGAGTTGTGTCGATCAATGATCATCTGCCCTCATGGGGCGCCCTGCCTCCCCTTATATACTGGGGGACAGGGGTACAAGATGAGGATCCCAGCCGGATACGGCCAAGGGATTTCCTTTAGAGATAGAAACTTATCCGACTAAGACTATGTTTTCCTTATCGTACAAGGCAAAGTCTGCCAGGTGCTATCTTATCTCTAACTACATGATTCGGCCCATCCTCTATCCGAGTGGCCCATATGTAGGTGGTGAGGTACCCGGGGCCCATGGCCTCCACAAGTACGCCCCCTTAGGGTTGCCAGCTGAATCCTACGAGATTCGGGTACCTTATTCAGCCACAATTTTGCTAGGTCGGGTACGCCCCACGAGGATCGCCAACCGAATCCTACGAGATTCGGGTACCTTATTTGGCCATAACTCTGTTGGGTAGGGTACGCCCCATGAGGGTCGCCAGCCGAGTCCTATGCTAATGCAAGATTTGGGTACCTTATCTGGCTTTACCGAAGTTAGAGAAGACCTAGGTCATCAAAGCGCATCCGGAGTTCTCATGCACTACGTTACACCTGAGGAGGGCAAGCAGATCCTATGATATACCTACTCGGGCATCTGTGGCAACCATGTTGCATCCAGAACATAAGTTGGAAAGGCTTGCGTACAAGAATTCTTCTGGCTGATTAAGGTTATTGACGCTGGAGTACTCATCCTGACATGCGATAGATGCTACTTTTATAGGGCTATACTGTGATGAGGACATCACTAGCTCGGATATGACCATAGCTACCATATTTATTCATCAACCAAAGGTGCATGCTTTCTACATAAGATTTATGTGTTATATATTTGAACAGCCATTACTGCATCATGAGTTTTGTGTGTTCTTGTTTGCAGAGATACTTGTTTGGGTAAAGGAAAAGAGACCGAGCGCAAGGAATGCATGGATGATCAAAGAAGTTGATTGGGGACCAAACCAAGACCTTACCCAAGTCCACTTCTATATCACCACGTCACTTTTGGTCCTTAGAAGGCAAAAGATGAAGTTCTGCACGTTTTCGATTCGGATTCGGGTCTCCTGATAGCATCAACTTCAAACAGACCTGGCCGCTGATCCAGAAGGACTTTTAGGGCCCATGAGTACTTCATGGAAAGCTTATAGAGTCTACTTTCAGATGGTTTTGGTCCCACATCAAAATTCCTCCTGAGCTGTCCGAAATCATCAAAACAAGACATGTACCTCTTCCAGTCCGAGTTTGTCTTGGGCCTTGGGCCTTGTAACGGTGTCGTGGGCTAAACCCAAGTGGTGTGCGCCCTAGGGATAACCCTAGGACGTCCCAACTCATATATATACAGTAGCCGTCATTGTTTAGAGGTGGGTTTTGCTTAGATTATTCTGCCATTGCAGTTTCGCCGTCTAGATCGGTTTGTAGAACCCTAACTTTGTGTGCTAAACATTCATCTGCAAGTTGAGTTGCAATCTTTCTTGTTCTTGCTTGTGTTCTTCAATTCGCATACAGGGATTAGCCTTCGTGGCGAGGTCAACTGGGTAGCGCACGGTTGATAACAAGAGAAATCGTGGTGCTGCGATTGCAGGGTTCGGGCCTTGGTGATTAGAACTTGGATCGTGAGTGTCAATTCTCCACCAAATCGAGAGTTATCCTTACCTAACGGAAGATCGGGCACCCCGTTGCCATCAAGTGGTATCAGAGCATCAGGTTGCCTGATAGGTATCATCTATGTTTCCTTCTGTTAAGTTTTGTTTTCCCTTACCTAGAGTCCAGAAAACCCAAAAATTTATTACCACCGTGTTCTTCATAGTGTTAAGTTTATTCCCTGTCCAAACCCCTTTGTGCCTTTGCAAAATTTATTTTAGTTTCGCTTTGTTGAGTTTATGTCCTAGGTCAAGTTAGTGGTCGCTGGTTTAGAGTCGTGTTCGTGGTTCTAGTTCTAGCTGTTGTGTTGCGCGAGAGCCTGCCTTGAGAGATCGAGTTTTACTTGGTTCCGGATTGCAAGCCGCCTTGAGCTTTTAACCCGCTTTCGCAAGCCTTTTAGATAGGTCACAAGCCGCCTTGTGTCAATCACCCTGCACCACTAGCCTCCTTGTCAGCCCGCTTGACCTATTGGCACTTATACTCTAGCCGGAGCAATAGGGTTGAGCCGCGAAACCCTAGTTCGCGCTACCTATCTTAAAACAGCCATAACTTTTGCATACGGACTCGAAATTGGGCAAACTTTATATCTACGGACATCTATAGGAAATTTTACATCCGCTCCTCCCCTACTTTGTCAGGTTTGGCTGATCCAAAATCATGAAATTTGGCCTGCAAGACTGAGTTTTCAAGCCTCGGAGTTCCTACACGCTTTTCAGAGCGCCTCTGTGTGTTTTTCCAGGGTCACTCCGTGCATTATATCGAGCTGCCAATTTTTGTGGTTGCTTCTTGTGTACTAGGTGTACTCCTAGAAGAGAAAAAAAGAAAAAAAGAGAAGAGAAAAAAGGGAGAAAAAAAGAAAAAGAAAAGGATAGATAGCTGTTTTTAGTGAGCAGTCTTGCTGAGCTGATCTTTCAAGATTTTCCAGAGACTTGGTGAGAGAGAGTTGTCCTAAGTCCTTTGTTTCTTACTCTCGCTTGTTAGGATGGTTCTAGGAACATGTCTCGGCCAGCGACTACTACAAGTATTTAGGATACTTATTCAGCTTTGCTATTCTGTTATTAATTTTTGCTAATCCTTGCTACCATACTTTTGAGCCTCCCAAGATCCACAAACTTCTTATCAGTATAGATTTGATCTGAGTAATCGTAACACTCACCGCTGTTAACGTCCCACCTCTCTAGTCGTACCACCTGCTTCAATCAGTAAGAATATCATAAGAGTTCGGTAAGATGCTTTTGGTTGCTTGAGAGTGTGTGATTCTAGCGTCCACTACCTAGTCGTTGGTAGGGATAACGCTTTTGTGTTGTTTTCTATTTTCTACTAACAATGGCGGGAATGTGATGACATAGCATGAACTCTATACAACAAGACCTTCAGGCGATAGTTGAGAGCACAAAAGGTCTCCTTAGTGAATATGAACAATTGAGACGACATCAGTAGCCAGCTACTGTTTCTTCTTGTCTTCCACTAACTATGACAGTTCACACCAAGGACGAAAAGGAGATGAAGAATTTGGATAAGAGCCCTACCATAGCTCCCACATCATCTTCGACAAGTGAAGGTAACACTGTGTCATCTCCCCATTCGTATAATGGATTTGGTGTTGAAGCATATATGAGTTGGGAAGTTGCGATTGATAAATTTTTTTCTCATCGTCATATATGTGATAAACAAAAGATTAAGAATGCTGCTAGTGTCTTGACTTCTCATGCTTTAATATGGTGGCAAAATTTAATAACGTCTTCACATGATAGATTGCCTCAAACATGGAATGATATGAAAATGCTTATGCGAGAGAAATTTGTTTCTCCATCTCAGAATTTTGCTTACAAAAATAAAGTGTGTCATTTAGAGAAGCAACCCCTTGTTGTCCCTTCTTCTGTTTCTATCCTTTTGCAGGATAATGAGAGTACTTTGGTACAACGAGTGCTAAGTTCTCAAATAGAGAAAGCGGAGCAAAATCAATGCCAAAATTTGTTCCAATCAAGGTTTTTGGTTATGAATCGAGCATGCCGTGTTATTATTGATAGCGACAGCTGTAGCAACTTGGCAAGTTCAGATATGGTTGAGAAGCTTGGATTGCCGACGCAACCGCATCCTCGGCCTTATTACATCCAGTGGTTCAATTCTTGCGGTAAGTTGAAGGTATCTGAGAAGAGCCAAGGTAATGAGGAAAAAGAAGAGAGACATAGAGAAAGAAGATCCACCTGTTGTTTCATGCATGTTTCATGATGTTTTAATTAAGAGTGCACCTACAGTTTTTGAAAATGAGAACAAAGGTAACAGAAATGGTGCTACATTCACTCAAGGTATGGACAATTCTGATGTGCTATATATGTCCACTAATCATGTTAGTTTAGAGCAATCACTAGTGGAATCGTGTGTTAAATTACCTTTGTCACACAATGATTATAAAGAAGAGTTGTGCAATGCTTCACTTATATCCATCCCACAAATAGTGAATGAACATGTTAGTAATGTTGTTGAACCACCATGTGCTGATTTTAGACATGTTGTTCACATTGCTAGCGAGAATGAAGAGCTTAGATTGCTATCTTTTTTAAATACTTGGGGCTATATTCAATTTGATGATCTTTGTCCACTCAATTGTTTAGAGAAGAAATTATTTGCTAGATCTGATTTGCCATGTCCTTCTCATGTGATTTTTCATGTTATTGGCAATTATGATAACAAAGGAGAATATAATGTGCATAGAGTTTACATCTGTTCGAACTTTAATATACCTCCTTTTCATAATGACATGTCTTGTCTAGAGGACCGCATGAGTATAAATAACTCTCTATCTAGTTCCTCTAGTTGTTTAAATGAGTTGCAGGTTGGTTTGCAAGAAGGGGAGTGTTGTGAGCTGCATGACACTACAAAGTGTTCTCCATGTTTAAAAAGTTCAAAATCCAACCATATGCACAACACTACCTCACCCTATGTTGTGAAAGATAAAGATATATTCATTAGGCTTAATGACAAGCCTATGTGTTATATATTTGAACAGCCATTACTGCACCATGAGTTTTGTGTGTTCTCATTTGCATTAATACTTGTTTGGGTAAAGGAAAAGAGACCGAGCGCAAGGAACGCATGGATGATCAAAGAAGTTGATTGGGGATCAAACCAAGATCTTACCCAATTCTACTTCTGTGTCACCACGTCACTTTTGGTCCGTAGAAGGCAAGAGATGAAGTTCTGCACGTTTTGGATTCAGATTCGGGCCTCCTGACAGCATCAGTTTTAAACGGACCTAGCCACTGATCCAAAAGGAATTTTGGGCCCCATGAGTACTTGTTGGAAAGCTTATGGAGTCTACTTTCAGATGGTTTTGGTTCCACATCAAAATTCCTCCTGAGCTCTCCAGAATCATCAAAACAAGACACATATCTCTTCCAGTCCGAGTCTGTTTTGGGCCTTCGGCCTTGTAACGGTGTCGTGGGCTAAACCCAAGTGGTGTGCACCCTACGGATAACCCTAGGATGTCCCAACTGATATATATACAGTAGCCATCATTGTTTACAGGTGGGTTTTGCTTAGATTATTCTACCATTGCAATTTCGTCGTCTAGATCGGTTTGTAGAACCCCAACTTTGTGTGCTAAACATTCATCTACATGTTGAGTTGCAATCTTTGTTGTTCTTGCTTGTGTTCTTCAATTCGCATGCAGGGATTAGCCTTCGTGGTGAGGTCAACTGGGTAGCGCACGGTTGATAACAAGAGGAGTCGTGGTGCTGTGATTGCAGGGTTCGGACCTTGGTGATCAGAAGCCGGATCGTGAGTGTCAATTCTCCACCAAATGGAGAGTTATCCTTACCTAACGGAAGATCGGGCACCCCGTTGCCATCATACTGGGTAGGTCAGTTTAGGCCGGCTTATTCGGTAGTAGGCCACCAAGATATGAGTTTCTACAGTAGCACGCTCAACTTGGGCCACTCGCGGACTGTGTTAAAATCACAGTGCTGGTGCTACCAACAGGAACCGATGAGATAATCAAATATGCTTCATGAAGGCCTAATTGCTAAACACATGTGTTCGGGTATCTGTATTATCCACCAGGTATTGAGGATATATCCTTATAAGGATCACAAGCTGGTTTCCATTAAAATTGGAGGCGCGGGTATCTCTCAAGTACACTTGACCACATAATGAATTAAATTTCATAAAGTGGTACTCGGCCTACATGCTTGGCCAACATTTGCCATGAGCAAATATTTTTCCAGCCAACATGACATTGAAGAGTCTAACTTCCAAGTGGGACGCCACTCGGGAAAGACTATAAACCTTCTTTCCAGCCGACATGACACTAAAGAGTCTAATTTTTTAGTAGTGCACTACTCGGGAAAGACTATAAAACACCTTTTTTGGTTGACATGATACCGAAGAGTCTCATATACCAGTAGTATACTACTCAGGAAAGACTACAAGGTTAAAGATCTTGACTTTATGTTTAATTGTTTTCACAATTAAGCACAAAGTCGGGGGCTATACCTAATAGGTGCACCTATTCGGCGCACAATATTCATACATCTACATGGAGCCCTTCATAGCCTCATTGCCAGCTGACATGAAGTAGGACTCGGGAAGAAGAAGCACTCGGACAAAGAGTACTTGGGAGCAATGCACTCGGGCAAACTTCACCATGGAGGATGAGCACTCGGCAACAACTGTGACTCAACTATGAAGGTCTCAGGGGTTGCTGTGGAGGCCATGGGCCCTAGGATGGGCCTAGCCTTGTAATTAGAAATATGGTAGAACCCGATAGACTTTGCCTTGTACAATAAGAAATATACAGTCCTAGTTGGGTAAATTATATCTCTAAGAGGAGATCTCTTGGCTGTAATCTGGCTGGGACTCCTACCTTGTACCCCTGTCCCCCAGTATATAAGGGGAGGCACGGTGCCCCCAGGAATACACCAAAACTGGACGTAGGGTATTACCTCATATCGAGGTCCTGAACCAGTATAAAAGAACCACGCAGCCCAGCCCATCAATCAAGTGCACACAACACTCATGGGCCACATAGGCCAGATTCTAATTGGGCTAGGATGTCACACACCCCCCCAAAGGACCTGGCGTCCTCACTAGTCCAACTTACCCGCATAGCCACACAGGCATATAGGCAAATGTCCAGAAATGCGCCCCCTCTTAGCGCACGTCCGTATGTCTAGTGCCGGTGCCATATGCCATGCCATGTGCCTCACACAGAGTCCCCATGCGTCATGCGCCATATGCCCGCACACTAACCCGTACGTGCAATCGCGAGGGTCGGCTCTAATACCATTTGTAATGGCCTGCCCTCTAGAACCGCGCAGCCTAGCCCATCTGACGGGTGGGCCCACTTACACATAGCACCCCACTTACACTTTCGTCCTCGCTTCATGTAAAAGGGTTAACCCGGAAGTTCTATGGTTGGAGGGACAAGGCCTTATAAGTTGGTTCAACTCTTGCTCAACTAGCAAGATGGTACTAATCAGGTGCACACAGCACTCATGGGCCACATAGGCCAGATTCTAATTGGGCTAGGATGTCACACTTATTGACATAGCCACAACACACCGTGGTGCCTCCTGTTGAACTCGCTACACTACAAATCCAGCCGTTGCCCATTCTGGCTTGTGGTTAGTACGGTAAATGCTTCGCAACAAGTAGTCCGTGAACTAGTCCTTAACTGTCATGAGCACTGCTAGCAACATTCACAACCCTGGTGCTCACAACCCACCATTCAGTCAAGTTTTAGTTGTCACATTTAATTAACCAACCACGACCATAGTTGTGAAAATATTAACCAGTATCCATTAATTAATCAGAATGAATGAATAGTTTCCCACATAAAATGACGCTATAGTTTCTAGGCATGGCTAAGCAAATCCTAAATAATCTAGCCAGATAAATAATTAAATATCCATCTAGTCAATATTAATCACCCAAGGTATCAAGGTATGGATATCAACATCAAAATGGCCATAATTATCAATGGATATTGGATAATAAATTAATACCCATATAATGTCATTCCAAAACATTTCATGCAATAACTTTAAAATAAAGTAGCTTTTTGCAAATGGGATCAACATGCTCAAGGAGATTGTCGTGTGACTTGCCTGCAACCAAAACGTCTTCGATTGCTCTTCCGTAGACTCTGCAATCCTTTGGAACGGCGAAATATTCGTAACTACACGCAAAACGATGAAAACCCTAAGAAACTCCAAATAAACAGTACATAAAAAGTACATAAACAAGTAGATTATGATTTTAGATGAATTTAGGAAGAAGAACGGATCGAATCGGAGTTCAAACGGAAAAGATACGGCTTTTGGAAGATTGAATTCGGAATAAATCCAAAAAGAATTGGAAAAGAATATTCCATAGAATATTCCTTTGGAAATTAATTAATAAAGGGATTATTTTTGGGAGGGGTAATTGAGTGGGACCCGCTATCATAGACATGGCTCATGGTAGACTTGGTTTATGGAACAGAGGATGGATGGCTGTAGTGGACCAACCCATGTGTACTACCACACAAGCAGAGAGGAGGGAGGTGACATCCAAGGTGGCAGATGAGGTGGATTTAGGGTTGACGTGGCATAAATCCGGATTAAAGAAAACTGACAACCCCAATATGATCTTGGGAATCCGACAATTGTGGTTTGGCTCGGGATAGTTTATGGAGATCGAACCATCTGGATTGGATCTGTAGATTGGATGACCTCTATTGATCGAGTCACTGTGCACGGTCCCACGTGTCCGTCATAGGGGAGGAAGAGGAGTCGGTGGGGCCCATCTGTCACGGCACAGGGGGAGGGGATGCTTGCGGAGCTGGCCTGTCAGTGCCAAGGTGCGGGCGACCGAAGGAATGGAGGACGTCGACGGCGAACCAGCAGCGGCGGTTCAGCAACAGCAGCGACCTCTGCGGCTCGTCGCAGAACCGAAGACAGCGACAGGCAGGATGACGGGAAGGCGACGCTGAGACAACAAGGCCGATGGCGACGGCAGTCGACGACGGTAGAAGGGCGACATGGCTATCCACGGCGGTGGCAGATTGGGGGCGGACAGAGGCCGGCGTCGGGTGAAAAAAAAACGACGACGACGAACAGGAGGCAGAGGAGGATGGGCGACGATTCATGGCCACTAGACTGGAGAAGGGGAACGGCACCGGCGTAGATGACAACGGCGATGCCGATGACGACGATGACAGCGAAAGGAAAGAGGCTCCAGTGGGGCACGGGCTCACCAGCGGCAAAACCGACGACAACAACGAACAGTGGCGTTGGGTGGTGACACCGGGGTTGCACGGCGATGTGGTGGCGGCACTGGAACGGCAACGGTGGCGTGGCATAGTGGCGGAGCCAGGCGGCAAGGGCAGCGTAGCCAGGCGGCCACGGGGCAGAGGCATAGTGGCGGCGACGCTATGCGCTCCAGCGGTGGTGACCACGCCCAGCAGAGGCAAAGGGCGGCAACAAGGAGCTGGCGGTGGTGTAGGGTGCAAAGGCAAGGGGCGGCGGCGGGTGCGGATTCGGCGGCGGCGAGCGCGGGCATCGCGGCGCAGGACTCCTAGGCAGCACGGCAGGCGCAGGGCAGCGCACAGCAGCACGGGCCGGCTGGGCCGGGCGACAGCAGGCGCGCGCGGTAGCGCGGGCCGAGAGGGCCAGCGGCGGGATGGATCTAGGCAACGCAGGCTGGGCGACGGGGTAGGCCGGGCTGGCTCGGGGCTGGCCATCCGGGAGAGAGAGAGAGAGAGAGAGAGAAAACCAGAGAAGAAAAAAGTGAATAGGAGGGAGGAAACTAGAAAAAAGGAGAGAAAAAGAAAAGGAGAAAAAAATTGGAAGGAGAAAATGGAGAAAAGGTGGGGATTTTACGGAAATTCTCCAAATTTGGGATTTATATTTTAGGATTTAAAGGATTATTAAAAATAATGGAAATTGGGTAAAAGTTAAGAATTTTCGAGTGACATGAATATTGGGATATATATATATATATATATATATATATATATATATATATATATATATATATATATATATATATATATGGAAATCAAAAAATGTTCGACGAGGATTAGCGAGTGGAGGATATTAGAATATTGAAACTAATTTCGCAGAGGTCGAGTGATTGGAATATTCGAGGCACAATTGAACTTCCAAAATATATGGATGAGATGTGGAAAATTAGAGTATTTTCTCGAGAACCGGAAAAATGGAATATTTCGAATATTATAAATATTCCGGGATTAAAGAGCTGACAAGAGTGTTTCATTGAGACTAAAATTTGAACAAATCTCAGACCAGATTTCTTTCGACAGAAAAGGGGTTTCGGTAAATACTAAACCCGGGAACTTTGGATTTGAGATTCTGAGGAGGCTTTAGGGTTCCAGAAGGGACACAAAATCCTAGAAGAAAAAGGGAGTCAGAGTTCACGATGAACGGGGAGACTTCAAAGGATTGAATCAGGCACGACCCGAATAGGGGAAAAGAAAAGGGGATTTCATTTTATATTTATTTAATTACTGAAATGATCTTAGTCTCATTAAAATTAATTCTGGAGCTCCGAAAATTCTGAGAAAATTTTAGAGGGTTTATTAAATCATGAGGAATTTACGAGAAGTAAATGCCACCATGAATCATGAAGAATTTAATATTATAAATACCCAAACACTTAAAATACTCTGACAAAATCCCAGGAATATAAAAGCATCCAAATATTTAATTAAAATTGGAACTTGGGATTTTTAATATTGGAAATTTCAAAATTTTATTCAAACACTTTCTCAAACAAATTTTTCTAGTTTATTCTTGTACTTCCATTTACCCAAAATAATTTTTAATTAAAACAAATTTTCAGGGCGTGACATTAGCCATGATGAAGTCTCTCTACTCCCGAGTAGATATTGAGGCTATTGACGAGGGATTTGCTGAGCGCACCACCCTGGAGAAAGGTTTAGAGCTGATCAACCTGGCTAGGCCTACTACTCAGGCAATAGCTGAAGATCTGCCATTGTGAACAAAAACTCTTCTTAAGTAGTCGGTGCATGGAAAGACAAGAACAATCTATACATATTGTAAATATTTTTTTGTTCTGAAAACCTGCTAAGTGCATCTTCTGTCATAGTCATCATTAGTCTTACTCGACTAGCTAATCTATGCTGAGCGTTAAGGACCAACTTTAATAAGCATTTATCCCATAGGACTGTACTCAACAAGACTTAGCACAATCGTTATAAAACTTCATGGTTTAGACAAAACAGACTCAAACTTTAGTAATAACAAAAGACATGTTATCATCATGTAGCCCGTGACTCACTACTTGGTTGAAACAAGCAACGTAGTGAGTCAGAGTTAAAGACTTTATTTATATATATAAAGGATTACCATACTCAGGTATAGAAAAGACGTAGCTGTTCTATGTTCCATGAATTGTTGACTAGGACATCGTCTGCTATCTTCAGTCGGTAGGCACCCGAACATGTCACCTCAGCGATAATGAATGGCCCCTCCCATAAGGGAGACAGTTTGTGCCTATCTTTGGTGGTTTGAATTTTTCTCAAAATGAGATCTCCAGCTGAAAAGGCGCGGCCACGAACATTACGGCTGTGATAACGATACAGGCCTTGAAGGTACTTCTTTGACTGGATAGTTGCGATGTCCCTTGCTTCTTCCAACTGATCTAACTCGACCAGTCAGTCTTCATTTGACTTGTCTTCTGAGTGGGCTCAAACTCGCGGAGAGCCGAACTCCAACTAGGTTGGTAACATAGCCTCGGCACCATAGACTAGAAAGAAAGGGGATTACCCTATTGCATGACTAACCGTGGTTCGTAAAGACCAGAGAATAGATGGAAGCTCTTGCACCCACTGCCCTGCATATGGTTGTAGTCGGTCAAACACCCTAGACTTGATACCTTGTAAGACCATGCTATTTGCACGTTCAACCTGCCCGTTGCTCCGTGGGTATACCACAGAAGCATAATAGATCTTGATGCCAAAATTATCACAGAAATCTTGAGAGACGTCACCAGTGAACTGAGTGCCGTTGTTGGTTATAATGCGGTTGGGAACTCCAAATCGGTATATAATACTTATGATGAAGTCTTTTGCCCTTGCTGCTGTTATGGTAGCAACGGGTTTTGCCTCAATCCACTTTGTGAACTTATCCACGGCGACAAATAAGTGTGTGAACCCTCCTGGCGCTTTTTTGAACGGCCCGACCATGTCAAGCCCCCAAACTGCAAAGGGCCAAGATATTGGAATTGTTTGTAATTCTTGAGCTGGTAAATGTGTTTACCGAGCAAAAAACTGGCATCCCTCGCATGTCCGAACTATGTCTTTGGCATTAGTAACGGCAGTCGGCCAGAAGAATCCTTGCCTGTAAGCCTTTCCGACTAATGTCCTTGATGCGGCATGGTTGTCACAGATGCCCGAGTGGAAGGACTGCAGAATCTGCTTGCCCTCCTTGAATGTGACACATCACACAAGGACTCTGGATGCGCTTCAATGATAGAGGTCTTCTCCGACTACAAGAAAACATTTGCTTTGATGCTTGATCCGCTCCGCTTCGCTGCGGTCTTCTAGGAGCTCGTCTTCCATGAGAAATCTAATGATTGGAGTCCGCCAATCTTGAGAGATGATTAGCAGTTTTTTTTGTTGCCGGGGTAGGTTCAGCCCCCGTCTACTCTGGAACAGGCTTTTTCTTGACTGACAGCTCCAACAATTGCTCGACAAAAATTCCAGTCGGGACCACTTCTCACTTGAATCCTATATTGGCTAGCTCATCTGCAGCTTCGTTATATTGGCGTAGTACATGTCTAATCTCCAGCCCATCAAACTTGTTTTCCAGCTTCCGCACTTCCTGACAATACGCCGCCATGTTGTCGTCCAGACACTTCCAGTCTTTCATGACTTGGTTTACCACGATTTGAGAATCCATGCAAACTACCAGTCGGCGGATGCCCGTGGATAAGTGCCTCGTACTCAACAACATTGTGAGATGCTAGAAAATGTATTTTTAGGACATATTTGAGTTTCTCTCTGGTGGGTGACGTCAAGATGATGCCAGCCGCTTCTCGGCCGATCTGTAGAGAACCGCCGAAGTACATCATCCAGTATTCGAGCTTGTCAGTTGGTGTGGCTGTCTGAACTTCTATCCACTCGGCCACGAAGTCAGCAAGTGCTTGGGACTTGATTCCTGTCATTGGCTAGAAGACATTATCAAACGCCATCAACTTGAGCACCCATTTAGTGATTCTGCCAGTGGCTTCACGATTGTGTAGGATATCCCCGAGTGGATATGATGTGATGATTGTAACTTGATGCGACTGAAAATAGTGCACCAACTTTGTGACAGTTATGAGCAGACCATATAGTAGCTTCGGGACTTGTGGGTATCTCATCTTGGATTCTCCTAGCACTTCACTAACAAAGTAAACTGGCCTTTGAACTTTTTGGATATGGCCTGGCTCTGCCCGCTTGACTACCAACACCGTGCTGACTACCTAAGTAGTTGCCGCTGGATACAACATGAATAGTTCCTGGGGCATTGGTGACGCCAACACGGGTGGTGATGTGAGGAACTTCTTGAAGTCTTCGAAGGCTTGTTGGGCATCTAGCGTCCATTGAAAATTGTCAACTTTCTTCAATAATTTGAAAAAGGGCATACATCATTCGCCAAGTCGGGACACTTATCGGCTGAGTGCCGCCATGCAGTCGGTCAGCTTCTGTACATCCTTCTGGCTAGTCGGGGGCACCACGTTCATTATTGCATTGATTTTCTTTGGATTTTCCTCAATGCCACATTGTGAAATGATGAAGCCGAGTAACTTTCCCAAAGGTACTCCGAAGACACACTTTTCCGGGTTCAGCTTCATCTTGAATCGATGAAGGCTTTGAAAAGTTTCTTCCAAGTCGGCAATGAGGTCCTCCTTGACTTTGGTCTTCATCACCACATCATCGACATATGCTTTCACATTGCACCCGACTTGAGTGTGAAGACACCACTGGATAGCACGTTTATATGTTGTTTCGGCGTTTTTCAACCCGAACAGCATAGTGACATAGCAGTATGCTCCAAATGGCATGATAAAAGAAGTCTTTAGGCAGTCCTCTTTTAGCTGATTTGATGGTATCCCAAGTAACAGTCAAGAAAGCAGAGTAATTTGCATCCCGCGGTTGAATCGACCACCTGATCTATTCTCGGTAGACCAAATGGATCTTTGGGACACACCTTGTTTAAGTAGGTATAGTTGACGCACATGAGCTATTTACCGTTCTTCTTCCCGACCAAGACTGGGTTTCCCAGCCAATCCAAGTGGTAGAACTCTTTGATGTACCCGGCTACTAGGAGCTTGGTTATCTCCTCCCAAATAGCATCTTTGTGGTCTTCGGCGAAGCGCCGTAGTTGTTGCTTGACTTGTTTGGCGTCCGGCTTGACATTTAGGGAATACTCGATCACCTCCCTTGGTACCCCAAGCATGTCGGAAGGCTTCTAAGCAAATGTATCCCTGTTCACCTCGAGGAATGTGACAATCTCTTCTTCCTATTCGGGGTCAAGTCCGGTCCTGACAAGCGCAGTCTTGGTGGGGTCGGAAGGGTCCAGGGTGATCTTCTTCGTTTCTAAATCCGTTGTAATTCCTGACTTGGCTGCTTTCTTCATCGGGACTTGATCTTCCTCGTTTGCAGTTGTTGCGGCTAGTCGGATATTGCTTCATCCGACTGCCGCCTCATGAGATTGGGCCTGCTCGCAACTCTCCTTATCGCAGGTAAAGGCTTGCATAACATCATTGCGCAGGGAAAGTACTCCTGCTGGTCCTGGCATCTTAAGCAACATATATATAGTGCGACACCGCCATGAATTTGGTGAGTACAGGCCGTCCGAGTATAGCGTGATACACGGTCTCAAAGTTGGCAACCTCAAAGCAGATATTCTCCGTGCGGAAATTCTCCTGCTTGCCAAAAGTAACTGGCAGAGTGATCTGTCCGAGTGGAGTTGAAGAGAGGACGGGGATTACTCTATGGAAGGGAGCAGTACTCGGCGCAACTCAGATCGAGGTATCTTCATCTCGTTGAGTGTCTTGATGAACAAGATGTTGAGTGCGCTTCCTCCATCGATGAGAACCTTCTTCAACTTGATGATCCGAGCCCTAGATGAGTTAGTTGATTAGGATGATCTGCGTGATCAAAGATGATTGCCGTTTCTGACCAACATAGGTATTGGGGGCGTCTGACGAGACTGAGTTGACCTCTCGGGTTGTCAGCTTATGTTTTCACTTGGACTCGTACAGAGATGGCCCTCCAAATATATGATCAAGATCAGCTTGGGGATCTTGATAGTCACCGGCTGTGCCCGAGTCCGGCTTGTCTTTGTCCTTCTGCTCGCCGGACGTAGATGTTTGCTCGGAAGCAAACTTCTTAAGCATGAAGGAATTTTTAGCCGCATGCTTCCCCTTTGGGAGGAAAGGGCATGGCCTGTTTATGACCTTCTGGTAGTCATCTGTCCTCGGGGGTCGCGGTCGGCTGTGCTCAACTGCTGCCACAATGTTGTCCGACTTGCGTTTGCGGTTGCCAGACATAGTTAGGGCTGCATCATCGGTGTCCTTCCGCTCCTTCTGTTGGGGCTCCTTCTTATTGTCTAGGGCCTCAGCAACAGCGTCGGTCGAGTCGGCATATTTGTTCGCCATATCGAATAAAGACTTCACAGAGTTGAGAGGCTTCCGAGTAAATTTAGCAATGAACGGGGTATCTTTGACTCCGTTGCGGAAGGCGGCAATGACAACCTCATCCTTGATTTTGGGGATTGAGTTCCTCTTCTCGAAAAATAGCTTGATGAAGTCACGGAGGGACTCGTTCTTCCTTTGAAGGCACTAGTACAAATTGTACTCAGAAGATGGCCTCTCGTAGGTTCCTTGGAAGTTTGCAACGAAGCGTTCACGGAGTTCCCCCTAGGAGCCAATTAACTGCCTAGGAAGCCCCGTTGGCCATGTCTTTGCCGAGTTGGCCAAGGTGACTGGCAGGTAGTTAGCCATGGCCTTGTGGTCGGCTCCAGCCGCTCATATTGCCAAGGTGTATATGGTCAGCCAGGACTCCGGGGTTGTCTTGCCATCATACTTCTCTATACCAGTCAGCTTGAAGCTAGATGGCTAGTCAACTTGTTGTAGTTCGTGGGTGAACACTGGAACTCCTTCGTCTGGGTGAGGGCTCTGACTCTAATTGCGGCGATGAAACCGCTCATAGTGGAGTCCGAAGCCCTCATGGTCGTCTTTGAGTCGGCAGTGTTCATCCACCTCACGTTCCGGGTGTCGAGTGTTGATGTCGTGGCGGAGATCCTGCCGTAGTCGTCCTCGAGCATCCTAGTTGTCATGGTGGTTGTCATGATGGTATTGCCGTCGATCGTTGTTCTCGTTGCCGAGTGATGTATGACGGGACTCCGAGTGGTGCTTACCTGAGCCAGCTACTCAGCGCCGTGCTAAGGCAGATGAGACCGCTGTATTTGAGGCCATCTTATTTGACGGTATTAGAGTGTCTCCAGACTGTTGTCATTGCTGGCATGCTGCAACGGTGATCATTGCCTTGATCCTTGCAATAGTTGGGGTAGCCTAGTGGTTGGGCCCAAATTGCAAGGTGTCTAGTAGTGTGGCAGCGGCCACGGCATTCTGTTGTAGGGTCACAAAGACGTCGTGGTCGCCTACTCGGGTTTGGAGGATCTCTTGTTGAGCAGTCCGCCTAGCCTTGCATAGGTTGTCATTGTGAGCGTCGCGCTCGGCTTGCAGGTGTCTTGCGTCTTCCTCCTGTTGCTCACGTAGTCGGCGAGCTTCCTCCTCTTGTTGGTTGTGTAATCATCGCGTGTCTTGTCTAGGGGTTGATCCCTTTGATGCCATGAACACTTCATGCGGTGGAGAGAAGCTTCCCAAACTACTGTCCGACTGTGAGTCAAGGTCGGAGTAGTTTAGGAGGGTGATTATAGTTCCAACCTCCCTAGATCCGATCTCGAGTGGCTCTAGGCCATATCCGAGTCAAATTCTAGGGGATTGGTTCTACCACATCAGACATAGATTGAAGGCATCCGATCTCCTCCTCCCTTAGCCCGATCTCGACCAGCTCATGGCCGAGTCTGAGTCGAACACCGAGAAAAAGAGATGTCCCTGGACTCATAGGTCATGGAAATCACCACAGCAAGTTGCCAAAGACGGCTACAACGTTGAATAGGCCGACTGGCGTCAAGTCGGCTTGGTTCCTGGCCGATCTGGTCAATTCTGAGTTGGTCAGGGTAAGGTTGCTGAAGTTGCCGGTGATGAAGTCAAGGCTCCCAAAGCTGATTGTCTTCCCAGGGAAGAACTTGACACCGTCGACTCCGATGATTGAATCCATCAGGCTTGATGACAATGATCTCGACGAAGCCCCTACCTGGCGTGCCAACTGTTGATGCTTTGTATCGGTAATAATTATATGGGGCTACTCGTGAAACCTAAACTTGATGAACTGCAAAGGAACACAAAATGATTTTATCCTGGTTCAGGCCCTCAAGGTGAAGTAGTACCCTACTTTCAGCTGTTGTATATTGCATTTGACGTTTCTCTAGTGAGATTCTATATGTCAATCTCTCTTCTCTCTTGCCCAGGGGGCTCCTTACCTCCCCTTATATATTGGGGAGATAAGGTTACATGGTAGGTATCCCAGTCGGACTTAACCAAGGGATTTCCTTTTAGGAGCACAATGTAAATGGCCAGGACTATATCCCTTTCCTTATGATGCAAGGTAACACACGTCGAGTCCTATTATATTTCTAATTACATGATCAGGCCCAACCTCTATCCGAGTGGCCAAAAAGCTGTCCATGAGGTACCCGGGGCCCATGGCCTCCACATCACTACACTACTCCAAGTCCGACTCCTAGTCGGACAGCAGCTCAGGAAGCTTCTCTCCACCACGTGAGGTCTTTATGGCATCAAAGGGATCAACTCCAACACAAGATGCACACCGACTACGCGAACAGCAAGAGGAGGAGGCTCGCCGACTGCATGAGCAAAAGGACGAAGAAGATCGATGTTTACAGGTCGAATGGGACGCTCGCCACCATGATGTGCTCAGGACCAACAGAATAGCAGAGCAGGAAATCCTCCAAACCAGGGTGAGCGACCACGATGTCTTCGTCACGCCTCAACAGAATGTTGTGGCCGCTGCTATGCTCCTGGATACCCTGTAGCTGGGGCTTGATCACCAGGCAACGCCAACTATTGCCAAGATTAAGGCTATGATAACAGTAGCAGCATGCCAACAATGTCAGCAATCAGGAGACACTCTTATCCCATCCGACAGGACAATTTTAGATGCTGCGACATCATCAACAGCGGTGCGACACCGAGCAGCAGGGTTTGACTAGCACCACTCGGAATCCAACCGCTTGTCACAAGGCCACAACAATGATTAATGGTGGTATCAGCACGACGGACACTGGGATAACCGCGAATGACTACGACGAGATCTCCACCACAACATCAACCCTAGACACCGAGAACGTGAAGAAGACGAATGTTGCCAACTGGATGATGAGCACGATCGCTTCGGTCTCCATCACGAACGTTTCTGCCGCCGCAGTTGGATCCGGAGCCCCCACTCGGGTGACGGAGTTCCAACCTTCTCGCGCGAGCTACAACAATTTTATTGGCCATCAGGCTTCAAGCCAACTGGCAAAGAAAAGTATGACAGCAAAGCCAACGCAAAATCTTGGCTAACAGTGTATACCTTGGCAATCCGAGCAGCCGGAGGCGACCATAAAGGCATGGTGAACTATCTCCGCATTGCATTCTCTAACTCAGCACGGATGTGGTTAATGGGGCTTCCCAGATGGTCTATTGGCTCCTGGGGGGAACTACATGAGCGCTTCGTGGCTAATTTCCAAGGGACATACGAAAGGCCAGTGTCCGAGTACGATCTATACCAGTGCCATCAGAGCAAAAATGAGTCTCTCTAGGACTTCATTAAGTGCTATTTTGAGAAGAGGAACTCTATCCCCCAAAATCAAGGATGAGGTGATATTGCTGCCTTCCGCAAGGGAGTCAGGGACACGCCGCTTATCACCAAGTTCATTCGGAAGCCGCCCAATTCCATAAAAGCTCTATTCGACATGGCCAACAAGTATGCTGATTCAGCCAACGCAGTTGCTGAGGCACTCAACGACAAGCCCATACAGAAGGAGCAATGAGAGACGGACAACACGACCCAATCCAAAGACGGGAACTGCAAGTGTAAGTTGGAAGACATCATGGCAATAGTTGACCGCAACCGACCGCGACCCCCAGGACAGACGACTACCAAAAAGTTATGAATAGGCATGCCCTTTCCATCCAAAGGGGAAACACGCGACCAATAATTGCTTTGTGCTCAAGAAATTCATCACCAAGCAGACATCTACATCAGGCAAACCAAAAGATAAGGACAAGCCAGACTTGGGCCTAGGCGGCAATTATCAAGATCCTTAGGTTGAGCTCAGCCATATATTTGGAGGGCCATTGGCATACGAGTCCAAGTGCAAGAAGAAGCTAACCGTATGTGAAGTATACTCAGTCTCTACTGATGCCCCCCAATATCTACTGTGGTCCGAGGTAGCAATCATGTTTGACCGCATAGATCATCCTGACTGAGTGGCGCACCTAGGGCGTTATCCACTCGTCCTGGACCCAGTTAACAGAAACATCAAGCTGAAGAAGGTTCTCATCGATGGAGGAAGCGCACTCAACATTCTTTTTGCCAAGATACTTGAAGAGATAAAGATACCTCGATCTGAGTTACGGCCGAGTACAGCTCCCTTCCATGGGGTAATCCCTAGCCTCTCTTCAACACCGCTCGGACACATCACTCTACTGGTCACCTTTGGCACGTGGGAGAATTTTCATACAGAGAACATCTATTTTGAGGTTGCCAACTTTGAGACAGCCTACCACGCTTCGAGACGGCCTACCATGCCATACTTGGGTGATCGGCACTAGCCAAATTCATGGCCATAACCTAGTACACCTACATGATGCTCAAGATGCCTGGACCAGCAGGAGTCCTCTCCCCACACAACAATGTCAAGCAAGCCTTTACTTGTGACAAGGAGAGCTGTGAGCTGGCCTAGTCACACGAAGCCACAGTCGATCGGAATAATATCCGACTAGTTGCAACAACTTCAAAGGAGGATGATGATGTCCTGGCAAAAAAGGCTGCCAAGTCAGGAATTTCAGCGGAGTCAGAAACAAAAAAGATCCCTTGGACCATTCCAACCCCACCAAGACTGCACATGTCGGGACCAGACTCGACTCCAAATAGGAAGACGAGCTCGTCACCTTACTCCAAGGGAATAGGGATATTTTTGCTTGGAAGCCTTTCAACATGCCTGGTGTACCAAGGGAGGTGATTGAGCATTCCCTCAACGTCAAGCTAGATGCCAAACCTGTCAAACAATGACTACGGCGCTTCGCACAAAACCGCAAAGATGCTATCCACAAGGAGATAACTAAGATCCTGGCAGCCAGGATCATCAAAAAGGTCTACCGCCCAGAATGGTTGGCAAACCAAGTCTTGGTCCGGAAGAAGAATGATAAATGGCATATGTGCGTCGACTACACTGACTTAAACAAGGCGTGTCCCAAAGACCCATTTGGTCTACACATGATAGATCAGGTGGTCGATTCAACTGCGGGATGCGAACTACTCAGCTTTCTCGACTGCAACTCAGGATACCATCAAATAAACCTTAATGAGAAGGACTGCCTGAAGACTTCTTTTATCACGCCGTTTGGATCATATTGCTATGTCACTATGCCATTCAGGTTGAAAAACACTGGTGCAACGTATCAACGTGCTATCCAGCGGCGTCTTCACACTCAACTCTGGTGCAATGTGGAGGCATATGTCGATGATGTGGTAATCAAAACCAAGTTCAAACATGACCTCATCACCGACATAGAAGAGACTTTTCAAAGCCTTCGAAGATTCAAGATGAAGCTAAACCCGGAAAAGTGTGTCTTTGGAGTAACTTCGAGAAAACTACTTGGTTTCATCGTGTCACACCGTGGCATAGAGGCAAATCCAGAGAAGATCAACGCAATCATGAACATGGCTCCCCCAACCAGCCAAAAGGATGTACAGAAGCTGACCAGCTGCATGGCGGCACTCAGCAGATTTGTTTCCCGACTTGGTGAACAGGGCATGCCCTTCTTCAAGCTATTGAAAAAAGTTGGCAATTTTCAATGGACGCTCGAAGCCCAAAAAATATTTGAAGATTTCAAGAAATTTCTCACATCACCACCCGTGTTGGCGTCACCAATGCCCTTGGAACTGCTTATGCTATATCTAGCAGCAACTACTTAGTTAGTCAGCACGGTTTTAGTCGTCGAGCGCGAAGAGCCAGGACATATCCAAAAGTTACAACGAACATTGTACTTCGTTAGCAAAGTCCTAGGCAAATGAAAGATGCGCTATCCTCAAGTCTAGAAGCTGCTCTATGGACTACACATCATTGTCCGGAAGCTGGTGCAATATTTTCAACCACACCAGTTAACAATTATCACTTCATTTTCACTCGGGGATGTTCTACACAACCATGAAGCCACTGGCAGAATTTCTAAATGTGCACTCGATTTGATGTCATTTGATATTGTCTCCCAACCTTGGACAACAATCAAATATCAAGCACTTGCCAACTTCGTGACCGAGTGGACACAAGTTCAGTCGGCTACACCTATGGACAAGCTTGAGTATTGGACAATGCACTTCGACGGTTCTCTACAGATCGACGGAGCAGGAGCTGGTGTCGTTCTAACATCACCAATAGGAGAAAAACTTAAATACATCCTTCAAATACACTTTCCAGCATCCCACAACATCGCCTAGTATGAAGCACTCATCCATGGGCTACGTACGCCATATCACTCAGTATTTGAAGATTGGTGGTTCACGGGGATTCCCAACTAGTGGTCAACCAAGTCATGAAAAACTAGATGTTCTTAGACAATAACATGGCAGCATACTATCAATAATTGCGGCAGCTAGAGAACAAGTTTGACTGCTAGAAATCACTCACATTTTGCGCCACTACAATGAAGCCACAAACAAGCTAGCCAACATGGGATCCAAGCATGAAGTGGTCCTGACTGGAGTTTTTATCGAGCAGTTGCTGGAGCCATCAATTAAGAAAAAACTGACCCCGACCGGGGGCTGATCCAGAACCAGAATGAAAGGAGGTGCTCATTGCTTCTCACAACTGGCGGACTCCAATCATTTGATTCTTATTGGAAGACGAGCTCCCAGAATACCGCAGCGAAGCCAAACAAGTCAAACGTCGGAGCAAGAGTTTTATCGTAGTCAGAGAAGAACTTTTTCATCGAAGCGCATCCAAAGTCCTCATGCATTGCGTCACACCTGAGGAGGGCAAGCAGATACTACAATCGATCCACTCGGGCATATGTGGCAACCATGCTACATCAAGGACGTTAGTCAGAAAGGCTTATACATAAGGTTTCTTCTGGCTGACTGTGGTTACCGGTGCAAAAGACATAGTTCGGACATGCGAGGGATGCCAATTTTTTGCTCGGCAAAAACATTTACCAGCTCAGGAGTTGTAGACAATCCCAATATCTTGGCCCTTTGCAGTTTGGGGACTTGATATGGTCGGCCCCTTCAAGATAGCGCCAGGAGGGTTCACACACTTGTTTGTCATGGTGGACAAGTTCACAAAGTGGATCGAGGCAAAACCCGTTGCTACCATAACTACGGCCAGGGCAAAAGACTTCATCATGGGTATTATTTACCATTTTGGAGTTCCTAATCGCATCATAACGGACAATGACACTTAGTTCACCAGCGGCATCTTTCAAGATTTATGTGATGAATTCGACATCAAGATCTGTTATGCTTCTATGGCTCACCCACGAAGCAATGGGCAGGTCGAGTGCATAAATGACATGGTCTTGCAAGGTATCAAGGCTAGGTTGTTCGATCAGTTACGACCATACGCAGGGCAGTGGGTGCAAGAACTCCCATCCATTCTCTGGTCTGTATGAACCACGGTCAGTCGGGCAATAGGGCAATCCCTTTCTTCCTAGTCTATGGTGCTGAGGCCGTGTTACCAACTAAGTTCGAGTTCAGCTCTCTGCGAGTCCGGGCCCACTCAAAAGAAAAATCAAACGAAGATAGACTAGTCAAGCTCGATCAGTTGGAGGAAGCAAGGGTCATCGCAACAATCTAGTCGGCAAGATACCTTCAAGGCCTACGTCGTTATCACAGTCATAATGTCCGTGGTCGTTCCTTTTCGGTGGGAAATCTCGTATTGAGAAAAAATCAAACCACCAAAGATAGGCACTGATTATCTCCCTTATGGGAGGGGCTGTTCATTATCGCTGAGGCAACACTCCTGGGGGCTTATCGACTGAAGACTAAAGACAGTGTCCTAATCAACAACTCATGGAATATAGAATAACTACATTTTTTCTATACCTAAGCATTGTACTAAATTTATATATGTAAATAAAGCTTTTCACTCTAACTCACTACGCCGATTCTTCCAACTGAGTAGTGAGTCATGGGCTATATGATGATAATACATCTCCCGTCGACTATTTAAACTTGAATCTGTTTTATCTAAGTCACGAAGTCTTATAACGATTATGCTAACTTCTACTGAGTAAAGATTTCATTGGGCCCTTTAAAGTTGGTCCTCATCACTCGGTATAACATGGCTAGTTGGATAACTTTAATGACGACTACAATAATTCAAGAATTCAGGCAGATCTTTACAGCAACATAAAAGTACATATATTTACATTATAGACAAATTCTGATTGTTTTCCCCACACACAGACTACTTAAAAAGTTTGTTAAGTTTGTAGGTAGAACAGTTATAGCGGCAACTCCTAGGCTATTGCTCTCACAATGGGCCTCGCCAGGTTGATCTGCTCAAGGCCTTGCTCTAGAGTCATGCCTTCCACGAACCCCTCGCCGACCACCTCAATATCCACTTGGGAGTAAAGAGACTTAGTCATTGCGTGAGCCTGGGTAATCCCTAGGGTGGCATGCTCCGTAGCGAAGTTCTTCAAGATAGCTGGAGCATCTCGAAGTCGTTGCAGTACTTGGGTAGGTGTGCTAGAGCTAGAACCGGCTTCTCCTAGCTGCATGATGTCTAATAGAGACTTTGGGGAGTCCACAATGGCACTCCGTGAATCTTCTATCGCCTTGATTTCCTTGCCAAAGGAGTTGTACTGTGTCTGCACATTGACCTTGTAGTCTGCCATCCAAAGAAAAGCTATGAGGGGACCAGATCACTTAGTTAGCCAAAGTTCAGAAGAAGACAAGTAACTTACTCACAAACTCAGCATCAACCTTGGACTTCGCTTTTTCAAGACCTTTGAGTTCTTTTCTTAGGCATTCTGTCTCCAAGGACTGGTTGTGAAGTTCTGTCTCTTGAGCTACAGCAGGACGTATCTAGACATTAGTAATCTGTAAAGGATACCTGAAGCAACTTGGGCATCAGTAGGACTTACCCCGGATAGTCCCAGTCTTTGCCCACAGCTCGTCACGTAGCTTGTTGACTGAGTCCTTCAGCCAGGCCTTCCTCTCCTTGCTGGTTCGCTCTAGCTCGTTCTTCTCAGACTGGAGCTGAGTGAATTGAGCGATCTGAGGAGTAAGCCTGGCAAGTGCCCGGCTCATCCTCTCGGACCGATCAACAACTTTCTACAAGACAAATCTTTGCCGGATATGACAGTGGACTACAAAATCATATAACCAACAACAAAGTCAAGCTACAGTCAGATGGGCTGCTTATCTGGACCTACTGTGAAGCCTTGATGGTGGCCTCGAACACTTGATCCGCTCCTTTCTAGTGGCCTCCTCGTCCAGCCTTAGGACATCCTCGCTCCCATCCGGTTTAGTCCAATGAAATACCCGGGGATAGTCATGTGGTGGAGCCTCGAGTCTGGGGAGGTCGTCTTCATCTGAGGAGGGAGAAGATGGATGAGAGGGAGTAGTTGGCCTTGGGTCTTCTGGAAGCATAGGCCCTTCAGCTAGCTCGACGATTAGCTCTACGACTGGCTCGGTAGCTGGCTAACTAGGCGAAGCTGGATGTTCACCCGTGTGAATTGCCTCGCCTTCAGGGGCTAGGGTAGCACTTGGCTCAGGTTGTGGCACTAAGGATTCCATGCCAGTCGGTGATGAGGACATCACTAGCTCAGATATGATCATAGCTACCTTATATATTCATCAACCAAAGGTGCATGTTTTCTACATAAGATTTATGTGTTATATATTTAAACAGCCGTTGCTGCACCATGAGTTTTGTGTGTTCTCGTTTGCAGAGACACTTGCTTGGGTGAAGGGAAAGAGACCAAGCGCAAGGAACACATGGATGATCAAAGAAGTTGATTGGAGACCAAACCAAGACCTTACCCAAGTCTATTCCTATATCACCACGTCACTTTTGGTCCATAGAAGGCAAGAGATGAAGTTCTGCACATTTTGGATTCGGATTCGGGCCTCCTGACAGCATCAACTTCAAATGGATCTAGCCACTGATCCAGAAGGACTTTTGGGGCCCATGAGTACTTGTTGGAAAGCTTATGGAGTCTACTTTCAGATGGTTTTGGTCCCACATCGAAATTCCTCCTGAGTTGTCCAAAATCGTCAAAACTAGACACATACCTCTTCCAGTCCGAGTCTGTTTTGGGCCTTGAGCCTTGTAATTATATCGTGGGCTAAGCCCAAGGGGTGTGCGCCCTAGGGTTAACCCTAGGACGTCCCAACTCATATATATTCAGTAGCTGTCATCATTTAGAGGTGGGTTTTGCTTACATTATTCTGCCATTGTAGTTTCGCCGTCTAGATCGGTTTGTAGAACCCCAACTTCGTGTGCTAAACATTCATTTGCAATTCAGATTGCGTTCTTCCTTGTTCTTGTGAGTTTCTTTGATTGCTTGCAGGGATAAAACCTTCGTCGTGAGGTCGACTATGTGAGAGCGTGGTTGATAACAACTAGATGTGTGGGTGTAGCGGTTGTGAGGTGACGATCGCTGATCGGAAGCCTCAAAACGTGAGCGTCTTCACGTCGCCAAATCGAACCTATCGGAATATCGGGCACCTAGGCGCATCAAGTGGTATCAGAGCATAGGTTGCCCGATAGGTATTATCTGTTCCCATCTATCCATCTTTGTTTCTTTTACCTAGAGTAAAAAAAACCCAAAAATTTATTAGCACCGTGTTCTTCGTAGTGTTAGGTTTATCCATGTTCAAACCCCTTTGCGCCTTTGCAAAATTTATTTCAGTTTTGCTTTGTTGAGTCTATGTCCTAGGTCAAGTTAATGGTCACTGGTTTAGAGTCGTGTTTATGGTTCTAGTTCAAGCTTTTGCATTGCACGAGAGTCTGCCTTGAGAGATCGAGTTCTACTCGGTTTCGAACTACAAGCCGGCTTGAGCTTTTCACCGCTTTTGCAAGCCTTTTTAGATAGGTCGCAAGCTGCCTTGTGTCAACCGCCCTACATCGCTAGCCTCCTTGTCAACCCCGCTTGACCTATTGCACTTATACCCTAGCCGGAGCAACAGGGTTGAGCCTTGAAACCCTAGTTCACGCTACCTATCTTGAAACAGCCATAACTTTTGCATATGGACTCGGAATTGGGCAAACTTTATATCTGTGGACATCTACAGAAAATTTTACATCCACTCATCCCCTACTTTGTCAGGTTCGGCTGATATAAAATCATGAAATTTGGCCTGCAAGACTGAGTTTTCAATCCCCGGAGTTCTTGCACGCTTTTTAGAGCACCTCTGCGTGTTTCTCCAGAGTCACTCCGTGCATTATATCGAGCTGCCAATTTTTGTGGTTGCTTCTTATGTACTAGGTGTACTCCTAGAAGAGAAAAAAAGAAAAAAAAGAGAAGAGAAAAAAAAGAGAGAAAAAAGAAAAACAAAAGGATGGAGAGCTGTTTTTAGTGAGCAGTCTTGCCGAGCTGATCTCTCAAGATTTTCGAGAGACTTGGTGAGAGAGAGTTGTCCTAAGTCCTTTGTTTCTTACTCTCGCTTGTTAGGTTGGTTCTAGGAACGTGTCTCGGCCAGCGACTGCTACAAGTATTTGGAAGACTTATTCAGCTTTGCTATTCTGTTATTAATTTTTGCTAATCCTTGCTACCATACTTTTGAGCCTCCCGAGATCCACAAACTTCTTATCAGTACAGATTTGATCCGAGTAATCGCAACACTCACCGCTGTCAATGTCCCACCTTCTTCAATCAGTAAGAATATCATAAGAATTCAGTAAGACGCTTTTGGTTGCTTGAGAGTGTGTGATTCCACTATCCACTACATAGTAGTTGATAGGGATAAAGCTTTTGTGTTGTTTTCTGTTTTCTACTAATAGTGACAGGATTGTGATGGCATAGCATGGACTCTATACAACAAGACCTTCAGGCGATAGCTGAGAGCACGAAAGGTCTCCTTAGTAAATATGCACAATTGAGACGACATCAGCAGCCAGCTACTATTTCTTCTTGTCTTTCACTAACTATGACAGTTCACACCAAGGACGAAAAGGAGACGAAGAATTTGGATGAGAGCCCTACCATAGCTGCCACATCATCTTTGACAAGTGAAGGTAAGACTGTATCATCTCCCCCTTCGTATAATGGATTTGGTGCTGAAGCATACATGAGTTGGGAAGTTGCGATTGATAAAATTTTTTCTCATCGTCATATGTGTGATAAATGAAAGATTAAGAATGCTGCTAGTGTCTTGACTTCTCATGCTTTAATATGGTGGCAAAATTTAATAACGTCTTCACATGATAGATTGCCTCAAACTTGGAACGATATGAAAATGCTTATGCGAGAGAAATTTATTTCTCCATCTCAGAATTTTGCTTACAAAAATAAAGTGTGTCATTTAGAGAAGCAACCCCTTGTTGTCCCTTCTTCTGTGACTAACCTTTTGCAGCATAATGAGAGTACTTTGGTACACCGAGTGATAAGTTCTCAAATGGAGAAAACGGAGCAAAATCAATGCCACAATTTGTTCCAATCAAGGTTTTTGTTTATGAATCGAGCATGCCATGTTATCATTGATAGCAAGTGCTGTAGCAACTTGGCAAGTTCAGATATGGTCAAGAAGCTTGGATTGCCGACGCAACCGCATCCTCGGCCTTATTACATCCAGTGGTTCAATTCTTGCGGTATGTTGAAGGTAAGTAAAATTGTGAAAGTAGAGTTTTCAGTAGGCAATTATCATGATAGTGCCATATTCGATGTTGTTCCAATGCAAGCATGTTCTCTACTTTTGCGTAGACCTTGGGAATATCATAGAGATGTTGTGCACCGTGGTAGAATCAACACGTACACTTTCACACATAATGGCAAGAAATTTAAGTTGCTACCTATGTTCCCTGCTGAAATTTTGAAAGATGATCTTGAGAGGAAAAAAATTAAAAACCATAAGGTTTCGAGAAATAAATGTAATAATACTAATGTTTTGATGCCTTCACCTAAACCTGAGTTATTGCAAAACAAACATATTGCATTGGGCTCTGATTTTTTGCAGGTATCTGAGAAGAGCCAAGGTAATGAGGAAAAGAAGAGAGATATAGAGAAAGAAGATCCACCTGTTGTTCCATGCATGTTTCAAGATGTTTTAATTAAGAGTGCACTTATAGTTTTTGAAAATGGGAACAAAGGTAATAGAAATGGCGCTACATTCACTCAAGGTATGGACAATTCTGATGTGCTATATATGTCCACTAATCTTGTTAGTTTAGAGCAATCACCAATGGAATCGTGTGTTAAATTACCTTTGTCACACAATGATTTGGTTCCTATTTCTTGTGATAAAGAAGAGTTGTGCAATGCTTCACTTATATCCATGCCACAACTAGTGAATGAACATGTTAGTAATGTTGTTGAACCACCATGTGCTGATTTTAGACATGTTGTTCACATTGCTAGCGAGAATGAAGAGCTTAGATTGCTATCTTTTTTAAATACTTGGGGCTATATTCAATTTGATGACCTTTGTCCACTCAATTGTTTAGAGAAGAAATTATTTGCTAGATCTCATTTGCCATGTCCTTCTCATGTGATTTTTTATGTTATTGGCAATTATGATAAGAAAGGAGAATATAATGTGCATAGAGTATACATTTGTTCGAACTTTAATATACCTCTTTTTCATAATGACATGTCTTGTCTAGAGGACCGCATGAGTATAAATAACTCTCTATCTAGTTCCTCTAGTTGTTTAAATGAGTTGCAGGTTGGTTTGCAAGAAGGGGAGTGTTGTGAGCTGCACGACACTACAAAGTGTTCTCCATGTTTAAAAATTTCAGAATCCAATCATATTCACAACACTACCTCAACCTATGTTGTGAAAGATAAAGATATGTTCATCAGGCTTAATGACATGGTGAAACCGCGGACGGTTTCCAATCAAGAAGGGGAGGATAATGAGGACATCACTAGCTCAGATATGATCATAGCTACTTTATGTATTCATTAACCAAAGGTGTATGCTTTCTACGTAAGATTTATGTGTTATATATTTGAACAACCGTTACTGCACCATGAGTTTTATGTGTTCTTGTTTGCAGAGATACTTGCTTGGGTGAAGGGAAAGAGACCAAGCGCAAGGAACGCATGGATGATCAAAAAAGTTGATTGGAGACCAAACCAAGACCTTACCCAAGTCTACTCCTATATCGCCACGTCACTTTTGGTCCATAGAAGGCAAGAGATGAAGTTCTACACGTTTTGGATTCGGATTCGGGCCTCCTAACAACATTAACTTCAAACAGACCTAGCCACTAATCCAGAAGGACTTTTGGGGACCATGAGTACTTGTTGGAAAGCTTATGGAGTCTACTTTCAGATGGTTTTGGTCCCACATCAAAATTCCTTCTGAGCTATCTGGAATCATCAAAACAAGACACATACCTCTTCTAGTCCGAGTCTATTTTGGGCCTTGAGCTTTGTGTCGTGGGCTAAGCCCAAGGGGTGTGCACCCTAGGGTTAACCCTAGGACGTCCCAACTCATATATATTCAGTAGCCGTCATCGTTTAGCGATAGGTTTTGCTTAGATTATTCTGCCATTGCAGTTTTGCCGTCTAGATCGGTTTGTAGAACCCCAACTTTGTGTGCTAAACATTCATCTACAATTCAGATTGCGTTCTTCCCTGTTCTTGTAAGTTTCTTCGATTGCTTGCAGGGATAAAACCTTCGTGGTGAGGTCGACTACATGAGAGCGTGGTTGATAACAACTAGATGTGTGGGTGTAGCGGTTGCGAGGTGACGATCGCTGATCGGAAGCCTCAAAACGTGAACGTCTTTACGTCGCCAAATCGAACCTATCGGAAGATCGGGCACCTAGGTGCATCAGTCGGGGCCGGGTTGATGAAGGGGGTTAGTGGCACTATCCTCTTGGGATCAGCGCCACTTCGCTTCCTACATGATTATTCAACAATCAAGGCATTGCAAACCACTTCAAGTTATTTGAAGACAAAAAGACCACATACCTCTTGGAAGTCTTGAACCTCCACCCTTGAGAATCATGGAAGGAGGTAGTCGGTAGAGAGCCCGAAGGCTTACTCCGGGAGGTTGTGCCACTTGGTGTTGGGCCTTGAGGCGTGGCACCAAGTGGGAACTTGCTAGCACAAGTCGGCTCTGCACTCGGTGCGGTCAACTGGGTCGGTGGTGTGACTAGCACTGCAGCTCAAGCTGCAGACGACGCTGAAGGTGCGCCATCGGCGTCCCTGATCTTAGGACCGCCTGACGCCTTGGTGGGCATGCTCTTGGGCTTGCCTGGTTCTGCACAGGTTGCTTACCAGCTCACTTAGAGCTGGGTTTGTCAGCCGATGGCCTAGCTGGCTGTTTTCTTGTCCCCCCAGTCGATGAGCTGGAGGGATTTGACACAAAGCCGATGTTTTCCTGCAAACAATCCATATGAAGAATATCTCATATACTTCAGATACACAGCATTCACCATAGACATGCATCAAGATGACAAGATATCAGAAGCTTACCGACGGCCTTGGCCTCTTTAGATAGTAGGGTTTTGGACACTTCTTGGCATCCAGAGTCTCTACTATGCCACTTACAAAGTAGCACAACAGAGTACATGTAATCGCGTCCTTCATCACAAGGTCGGCGGACTCCTAAGTCAGATCATTCTTCCCTTGGTATTCGTACCCAGGGTGGATCCTCGCTTTGAGAGGCTACGTCCGCTGGTTCTGGAATGTCAGGGCAACCTAGGGCCCGATCAGACCTTTGTTCTTCAGGATTTCAATCCTCTCCACAAGCTGCCACACCTGCAACATCTCGGCATCGGAGAGAAGTGATGACTAGCACTCTAAGTACTTGGGAGGATTTCCAACACACGGAGGCAAGGAGGGTTCTGGATTTGCACAGTAAAACCACTCCTGATGCCATCCTTTCAATGAGGTCTTGAGGGGGAGGTGAAGATAAACCATTTTCATCTCGTTGCAAAGCTATAGCCCAGCTCCCCCTATGACCTTAGGGTTGGCTTTGGAAGGTTGGGGCTTGATATGAAAGAAATAGCTGAAGAGATTGAAATGGGGATTGATCCCCCGGAAGGCTTCACAAAGAGTCACAAAAATAGAAATGTGGTGAATGGAGTTTGGACAGAGGTGGATGAGCTCGATCTGATAAAAATCAAGAAGGCCCCGAAAGAAGTCGGAGGTCGATGAGCTCGATTTGATAAAAACCAATTGAACCCACTATGTTAAAACTCCACAAGTTAATATTTCACAAAAGAGCTAAACCTACAAGACCGCAAGGCTATTCACCTAAAGTTCAGCTTTTAAATCAACAAATACCGTCACTAAAATACAAACAACAAAATGCTAAGAACAGCACATGTGGGGCCAAGTGCTAGAATGTGCCTAATTTGTGCTACTAAGCTGGTATCTAACCTAAGCCACACCAAGGATAGAATATAGTCCACCTCACCCGGTTGCGAAGTGGTGGTCATCTTTGGTTACACAGTTTGACCACTAGACTACCGTAGGTTCAAGATTGCCCTTGAGCCTTAGAATCCTTGGCCCTTTTGTTAATACAGACAGTGGGATGCTGTCACATACCCGAATTTCTAATTTTGGAATTCGACTTTGAAGAATTTGTAAAAACCGGATGAAGGAAAAATTTCATCAATTCTTTTCTGAATAAAAATTTAAACGAGAACTCACTTAGCTAGAGCTAGCTCTAATAGTGTGAACTCCTTTATAAATTTGGAAATTTGGCAAAGATAAATAATGAAATTTTAATAAATCTATTTAAACAAAAGTCCAACCAACACAAAGGGGAGGATAATTAAAAGTCAAATGCTGAAGAATGTAAATAAATAAAGATACCATTTCTTGGTGTGCATGATTTATTTCCATTGTTTTTGGCTCAATTGCATTTTCATAAAAGGGTCTCCTATGCATTGCCATAGCTAAAGGACAACTCTAAAAGAATTTAGCACAACATAAAACATGGAGAAAATTCCTACAAGTGATAATCATCACACACATCCTACTAAAACTTTTATATAATTTTATCACTCGGTCTAGGACCTTGATAGGATTACTCCAAGCAAGCACACTATTTAATTTATTAGTGTCAAGCTACCTAATTCACTTTTTCACCACATTAAATCCCTAGGTTGTCTTGTCATGCAAATTGTAATAATTTTGTTCGTGGTGTGACCCACTCACAGAAATTTTAATTGTAACAATGCATGAAAAAGAGAAAACCATAAATGTTGCCTAGCTAGAATACATTGTCAATTAGCCATTTTCACAAATTCACCATAAACAATTTATAAGGTTTGTAGATTTAATTCCTTGCCAAGAGGTCACTGAAGATACCTTCTATTCACAATAATTTGGTGCTAATTTAATTTACAAATTAAGCACATGAAATAATGATGACAACAATCCCTAGCTAATTATACTAGGGCAGAAAACAGCATTGTGAAGCCTACTACACAATTTAACCCAAATTAAACCCTAAGTCCTCTTGGGCTACATGTTGCCCAGTTAATAGAACCTAACCTACTCTACTCACAGGAATTTTTCACAACTCATATCATAAAGGAACTCAGTTAAACCTTGTGCCCAAAATTGAAAGAAATTTGCACACTTGCCAAATCCAATTCATAACTTATTACACAGTGAGATTCTCCCAGGATGTAGCCCTATATACCGTCTACTGCCAGTAATTTTCCTCAAGCCAAACTCCCAAATACTGAACATAAAATAATGGACCCAAAACCCTGCACAGAGTTCTACTGCAGTTAACAATCTCCTGAAGCCCACTTTGCACTTTCACCAAGGATTAACCACAACACGATTATCCCTAAAAACTGGCCAGTTGGTAGACCATAACTCTCTCCACCTCCGACATTTTTCCCACATTTTTAAACTCAGTGGAGGAGGGTGAAACCAGGGCCTCAAAACCGCTCGAGCACATAGTTTTGGAGTTGGTCTCCACACTATGTTCTCCTTATCTAACACTGCCAGTGGGCCCCATAGACCCTAAACCCACTTGTCATCCCCAGGAACACCTCTCCTCTCACCCCCAAAGCTGGGAATGTGAGCCACGCGCCCCTACACACGTCGAGTATTCTAGCCCCTATTCCCCACCGACAGCCCGAGAAAAGCCTCACCCATTTTGTCCCTCACCTTACAACATCCTCCCTCTCACTCCCTCGTCATGTTCCCCAAACAAACCCTAAGAGAACAGCACTAGATCGCCGGGAACACCACCGTCTTCATTGGCACCATAGGGGTTCGATAGCCATCATCCCTGCTCTAGTGAGCTTTGCCGCAAACCGAGCCCAAGAACATTACCTACCCACTGTAACACCCTCAAATTATCCCTATATAAAATATTGTGCAAAAAGAATTTTTAGAAATGGAATTAAAAGTCTCAATGAGTGAAAAGAAAAAAATATGGGAAAAATCTGAAGAAAAATGGGCTTGAAAATAATTTTATAAAATTCTTTGCTTAATTAGTTAATTTCTGGAATTTTCTGGGAATTAATCGATTAAGGGAAACATCTTTGGCAAAATGAATAAGCTCACAGCAGTAAAATAAAAAGAAAAAGGCTTTTAAATCCCTCAACAGTTTCTGGGCCAATTTTCCGGCCCATTACTGTGCCGTGCCAGCCCGTGCCCGTGCCCCGCTCGTGCCGTGCCGTGCCCCGCCCGCGCCCTCTCCAGTGGCCCGTGCTCTCCAATGCTCGTGCCGTGCCCTCTGCCGTGCCCGTGCCCGCGCCCCTGCAGTGCCCGTGCCGCGCCCGCGCCGCCGCAGTCAGCCGACAGGTGGGACCCGCCTGTCGGGGGTCGTCGTCGTCTTCCTCGCGCCGAAGGCGCTGTAGCACCCGAGAGCCGCCGCCGCGAATCCCGCGCAATCCGTTTCCCCTGGACCCGTTCTCTCCAAATCGGTTGAGGGAAAACCTAGCCCTTATCCGCCTCTACCTACATCCAAGAGAACGGAGCGGAATCGTGCGTGGAAGGAGCCCGCAGCCTCCCGAGTCGGTCTCCTCTCTCTCTCTTCTCGTGCCGCCGTAAAACCCGTCGAGTCGAGCCGGAGTTCGCCCTCTTTGCCTTAAATAGCGAGCCTGGAACCCTAGGGTCGTTTTCGCCCTTTAGATCGAGCTCGAGCTAACCCTAGCCGCCTCCCCGCGTCTTGCGCTTGTTCCGCCGCCGCGCCAGGTTCTGGTTGCGCGCCGCCATCGCCTCAGCCGCGTCGGAGCCCGCCGCCGCCTCGGTTAGGTTCGCCGGACGCGCTGAAGCCAGGCCACCGTCTCCCAGCCCTCGGGAACCGCCGGAACGCCACCGTCGACGAAGACTCGAAGCCTCCGCCGCCTCAAGCTCGTCGCCAGTCGTTGCATCGTCGTTCTTCGCAGTTTCACCCTCGGTAACGATCGCCTCGACCCCTTTAATCCTTTCCCGCTCCTCCCGTGCGTCGCCGCATCGCTGTAGCCGTCGACCATTCGGGTTTAGCGCCGCGCGCCGTCGCTGTAGCCGTCGCCGTGGTCGCGTTGTGGGCGCCAGCTCGCCGTCACCTCAGCGCGCATAGCCGATCCGTGGCCGATCTTTCGGGATCGATGCCAGCCGATGGATCTCCTCGGTAGATCCCACCCGTCCGATCCAAACCCTAGAGACCTAGCCGTCAGCTTGGTCCCCGTGGACCGCGGTGGACTCGGTTCACCATGAACCAGACCCCTTCCCTCGCACTGACAGTGGCCCACTGGTCAGCCGACAGCCCCCTCTCTCCTGTGACACCTAAAATGCCTTTTCTGATAAAATTAATTCAATTATGATGCATTAAATCAGTTAATTCTGTTGCATAGGCTATAAAGGGTTAAAAACTTCTAAAATCATAACTAATTCATACGAACTCGGTTTGAGGTCGTTTAAGTCTCTAATTTCTCTAAAATCATGAACTATCCATTAAAAATATAATAGTGTACTGTTCATGTGTGTTGATGTACTGTTTTGCCATTTTGTTTATTTGCCTATAGCTACCGACGCTCAGGAAGAAGGCGCAGTTTTGTCGAAGCAGGTGTCGAAGACTGTGCGGAGCTGCAAGGCAAGTCACACAGATTCCTCTTTCTCATTGAACATATTGTTCCTATGATTTAAAGCTATGTTTTCTTTCAATGTTGCATTTATTTTGGAATGTCATCGGGACAGGGAAACCCTAACCTTTGTTATGGCCCTTTTGAATTGATTACTTGACCTTGTGCCTATGGGATAATCTTGACTAGCTACCTTTATTTACTGGTTAGCTAGAATACTCTAGGACCCTGCTTAGCCATGCTAGCAATTAATAGAATAACTTATGGTTGTCATAATAATTTCTATACTATTCTTCAGTCACATGAAAGGATGATCCTTTACGACATGGTCGTACAAGGACAACTTAATGGTCCACTAAAACTTGAATAAAAGGTGGGTCGCGAGCACCAGGGTTGTGTTTGTTGCTAGCGGTGCTCGTGACAGTTAAGGACCGGTTCGCGGACTACTTGTTGCGAAGCAACACTCGTGCTAACCACAAGCTAGTATGGCTAGCAGGAGTTTGAAGTGTGCCGAGTTCAATAGGAGGCTCCAGGGCGTGTTTGTGGCTGGTATAATCCACACATGGCAGTGCCAATAAGGCCATGCTTCGGGCGTCGGACCGTCTTGCGGGGGAGGTATTTGATCACACCTACGGAGACCGAGGTTCGGCGGGAGGCTCTCCTATTGGGCGAGTTACATGAATGATCCTGTCACAATTCCTTACCGAGATACCGTGGTGGTATTGAGGGGCATAGTGATGTGCTGTGGAGTTGTGTCTCGTGGGTAAATTGGTACATCTCTGGCCAGAGTAAAACTATTCGAATAGCCGTGCCCACGGTTAAGGGCGAGCCTAGCAATGTTTCTGTGATTAGTCCCACACTACTTAAATCTAATGGTTGAACAGTGGAACATGTGTAGCTCCAGATTGGAGTGGTTGGGCCTATACCGTTTTGGTGAGCGGTATAGCGTTGATTAATACTGTTATTTAATTACTGTTTTATTTCCCTCTCAAATGTTTTATTTCTTGCTTTTATGCAAACTTGAGCCATACTATGCCATCCTTTGTTATCCGTGCACTTGCATACTTGCTGTGTGGCTTGCGGAGTATGTCATATGCTCACGCTTGCAATCAAATCATTCAGAGAGGACTAGAACAGCGAAGAGGACTACTTGGAGGACTAGGAGGGAGCCCAGTCAAGTGTGTGGAGTGGGAATCGTCACGCTGTTGTTTATTTATCCGCTGTTAGAATTTTCTTTATTTGAGAGGTACCATTCACCTCTGTAATAAATGATTACGCTTTGTAAACAATTACTTTGATTATCAATTTTGTCATGTGTGCCTCGGTTGATTCCTAGACGAGGGTTTACACACAATAAAACTCCGGAATTTTGGATGGAAATTCTGGGCGTGACAAGTTGGTATCAGAGCCACCTTGACTGTAGGAAAAGCCCCTTGGTACCATAAGAGCCCTCTGAAAAAAAAAAAGAAAGAATTTTAAAATTAGAACTATTCTTTCCCCTTCATTCCTTTGTTTTGGATAAACTTTGTTTTGCTAATTTTTTTGTCAAATCCCTATATCTTTCTTTTAGACTTTGTAGATGGCCAACCGGGAGCCAGTACATCTGTTCGGAGTGGGTGGATTCGTCAAGGAGTTACGAGATATGGCCTTCGCCATAGGTTACAATCTAGCCCCAGAATACAGACAAGTCACTCACAACCCTAATGAAGAGAAGTGCCGCGTCCGCCTCACGATTTCCAGTGAACGGGAGGGAGTCCCATCCATGATCTTTGGAGCTGGAGGAAGAAATTATGAGCATGCCTGTCAAGAAGTAGCTTTGGTGGCCATTGGAGAACTTCGTCAGCGTTTTGCCGTCCGTCTGAGGAATACAGCATATCGCTACCATCCGGCAAGAACCCACGATGATGAGTACAGCAGTTATCAAGACCCCGGAGCAGAGAACAGTGCAGCCACTCAACGACTGGTAAGGATGTTGAGTGCCATGGATGATGTCCATGCAGAGGTGGTAATCGCAGCTCATGACCGGGAGAATGAGAATCGCACCAAGATCTGGCAGGCTACAAACCAAGTGGATCGGTTGAAGCAAGAGTTGGCCTTAGCCAAAGGAGAAGCACCCCCTGGAGGAGCTAGGATCCGCACTACTGCAAGGAAGAGAGTTCGTCTTCCACCTCGATTCAGTTGGCGCCAAGGACCCGTATCTCAATGACCAAGTCTTGTTACGGGTAGTCCCCACCGTAGCACACTCGATTGATGCAGACGACAACTTAGAGGAGTTAGAAGCCAGCACACCTTCGGAGGGATCGGGAGGACAGTGGAGCTCGCACCCCCTCTGAAGTGGAGTGGGATCAACTCAAGAGACGAAGCGGAACTTGAGCTACAACGAGAATGCCAGGAGGAACCTTTCGCCCCGTTGAGACGGCCTTGGTGTCACCTTAGCATCAGCTACCCTAATCGTTGTGTTAGTAGTTGTGTGATTAGGAAATGCTTGTGTGTGTGGGGATTAGTCAGCAGTTTATGTCAGGGTGTGGTGATGTAACTGTTTATGTTAGGAGTTTGCTTGGTGTGTGAGTTTAAAATTAGACATAAAATGTTATCACTCAGTTCAGAACAATAAAGTGAAAGTTTAAGTAATATGAAATCTGTCTCAAGGACGTTTCCCTTTTTCTCGTCTTTGCTCTGCAGATGGTACCACGTAACGGCGGTAATCATGATGGCAACGGTGGGGACAACAACCGCAGGGGAGTACCAATGGACGAACGCACAGCAGCAGAATGACAATCTGACCATCGCTCAAGTCTTGCTAACCAGAACACATCTGATGAACTATGATGTTCCAACCAGATGCAACAACAAACAGAACGCAAGCACCACAGCAGGCGACTCTCCTCCACTCAAAACAAGCTTGCGGAATTTCTGCGAGTGAGACCTCCTACGTTCTCTACACAACTAATCCTGTGGAAGCAGGGGATTGTGCATGCTATTGAGAAGAAAGTTGGACCTTTTACAATGCACAGATCAAGAGAGGTCTCGTTTGCAGTGCACCAGCTTCACGGCCCAGCTTCTGAGTGGTGGACCACTTTAGGACCAACAGAGCGGATGGACAGCCGATTACTTGGGCTGAGTTCGCAGCTGCTTTCAAGAAGACGCATATTCCTGCGGAGTAGTGCGTTGAAGAGCGGGAGTTTCGAGAATTGAAGCAAGGGAATCGGTCGGTGACTGAGTTCCTTTATGAGTTCAACCGGCTGCTCGCTATGCGCGGAAGACGTTAGAATCTGACGACGACCGGAGGAGAAGTTTCTGAACGGACTGAATGATGAGCTTTCAGTTCAATTACTCTCTAGTGACTATGCAGATTATTCAGAAACTGGTGGACAAAGCCATCCGCCAGGAGGACAAGCATCACAGGATGGAGCAAAAGAAGCGCAGGATGGCAAGCTTCCGGTTCACAAACAATCCTCCAGTCAGAGGCACGTATGTGGGACCGCCGCAGACTCACAGGGAGGATCTTCACCTCGTTTGCAGCGCCAGTTCTACCAACACCAGACACTGAGCAAACAGCCTCGTCCCAGACTAACAGCCAGCCAGGAAGGAAGTAGGTGGGAAACCGTTGACTTGCTACAACTGTGGAGAGCCAGGGCATTATTCTTCCCAGTGTCAAAGCCAAAATGCCTCAAGTCAGCCCACATCGGGGGCACCTTCAGGCAGTAGTGTGATCAAGGCTAGAGTGAACCACGTCACTGCGGATGAGGCTCAAAATGCACCGGACGTTGTTCTAGGTACGTTCCCTGTTAATTCAGTTTCTGCAACAGTCTTGTTTGATTCGGGGGCTCACATTCTTTTATGTCAAGGAATTTTGCAAGAAAACATGGGTTCCAGATGGGAAATTGGATAAGTCTATTATGGTTAATACCCAGGAAACCAAATGCATACCACCCAGTTTAGCCCTCTGTGACTTTAGAAATTCAAGGAATACTTCTTGGTTGATTTAATTCTAATCAAGTCAGAAGAGATAGATGTCATCCTAGGGATGGATTGGTTAACTCGGCACCACGGAATTATGATTGTGCCACAAGGACCGTAACCTTAATTCTGCCCTGGGAAGGAAAGTGATCTTTCTGTTCTCAATACCTCATCTTCTCCAACCCTTTGAACAGGCAATCCTAACTGAAATCCTGTGTAAGGGATTACCCAGATGTTTTTCCAGATGATCTACAGGAATGCCACCTAAAGAGAATTGAGTTCAGAATAGACCTAGCCCAGGCACTGCCCCTATCCACAAGAGACCGTATAGGATGGGAGTAATGAGTTGGCGAAAGTGAAAAAGCAAGTTGAAGAGTTTTGCCAAGGCTACATCAGACCAAGCACGTCGCCTTGGGAGCGCCGTTATTTTCGTGGAAAAGAAAGATGAACTCAACGGATGTGTGTTGACTACCGTGCACTCAATGAAGTCACTATCAAGAATAAGTACCCTCTACCACGGATTGATGATCTGTTTGATCAGTTGAAGGAGCCACAGTGTTCTCCAAGATAGACCTTCGTTCAGGTTATCATCAGTTAAGGATTCGGGAAGAAGATATTCCAAAGCTTTCACCACTCGGTATGGTTATATGAATGCACAGTTATGTTTTCGGATTAACTAATGCCCCTGCATTCTTCATGAACTTGATGAATAAGTATTTATGGAATACTTGGATAGTTTGTGGTGGTTTTCATAGATGATATCCTTGTCTATTCCAAGACTAAAGAAGAGCATGAGCACACCTTCGCACACTTTGGAGACTCTTCGGCAACACCAGCTGTATGCTGAAAGCTGAGTAAGTGTGAGTTTTGGCTTCGGAGTGAGTTTCTTGGACATGTCTCACTGCAGGAGGGATTGCAGTAGACCCAACTAATGTTGAGTCAGTAACCAAGTGGAAGCAGCCGCAAACGGTTTCGGAAGTTCGGAGTTTCTTAGGATTGGCGGGATATTACCGTCGGTTCATAGAAAATTTTTTTCCAAGATCGCGAAGCCCATGACTCGTTTGCTTCAAAGGATGTAAATTTTTATGGACCCCAGAGTGTGAGCAAAGTTTTCAAGAGTTGAAGCAGAAGCTTGTAACCGCCAGTGTTGATCATGCCGAATCCAAAAGGATTTCAAGTTTACTGTGATGCATCTCGGCAAGGTTTGGATGTGTGTTAATGCAAGAAGGGAAGGTGGTGGCTATGCCTCACGGCAGCTAGGTCTCATGAGAATAATTAATCCTACCCATGATCTGGAATTAGCAGCTGTAGTGCATGCCTTGAAGATTTGGAGACATTACCTCATAGGTAATAGTAATGAAGTTTTTACAGACCATAAAAGTTTGAAGTATATTTTACCCAGCCAGATTTGAACTTAAGCAACGCGATGGTTGGAGTTGATCAAGGACTATGACGTCAAGATACATATCAATCCAGGGAAGCTAATGTAGTGGCAGATGCCCTCAGTCGGAAAAGCTACTGCAACGCCATGGAAAGTCGCAGTATCGTGAGTTATGTGAAGATTTTGGACGTTGAATTGAGTATAGTCAGCCAAGGTTTGTGGCAGCCTTGGAAGCACGACCTACCTTGGTAGATCAGGTTCGAGAGTGCAGAAAGATGATGCAGACATTTTGGAAATCAAGAGAACATGAAGAAAGGAGCCATTGGATTCTCGGAGGATGAACAAGGTACCGTGTGTTCGGAAGAGCGAATCTGTGTGCCGGACAAGGAGGAATTGAAGAGCTGATCTTAGATGAAGCTCACGGAACACAGTATTCCATTCACCTGGCAGTACAAAATGTATCAAGATCTGAAGGAGAAATTTTGGTGGTCTAGTATGCGGAGAGAGATAGCAGAATATTGGCTGTTTGTGATGTATGCCAGCGTGTAAAGGCTGAGCATCAGAAGCGCAGGATTGTTACAACCCTTAAGGTCCTGAATGGAAGTGGGAAGAAGTAGGAATGGATTTCATCACCGGATTGCCAAGGACCGCATCGGGATTTGATTCCATATGGGTTCGTGGTGGACAGACTTACAAAGGTAGCCCACTTCATACGGTCAAGACATTATTCCGTAATAAGTTGGCAGAGTTGTATATGGCCAGAATCGTATGTTTGCATGGAGTGCACGCAAATTGTGTCAGACAGAGGAAGTCAGTTTACCTCTAAGTTTTGGCAGCGATGCAAGAAGAGATGGGTATCGATTAAACTTCAGTATGCTTATCACCCGAGACGGATGGACAGACTGAACGGGTAATCAATCCTAGAAGATATGTTGAGAGCTTGTGCATTGACTTCGGTGGAGTTGGGACAAGAGTCTACCATATGCTGAGTTTTCTTATAACAATAGTTACCAGGCAAGTCTGAAGATGGCCGTTCGAGGCTTTGTATGGACGGAGATGTCGCACGCCTTGCTTTGGGATCCAACGGGAGAACGACAAGTATACGGGACGGATATCCTACGGGAAGCGGAAGAAAAGTGAAGATCATACAAGAACGACTTCGAGCAGCACAGTCTCGTCAGAAGAGTATGCGGATAACCGCAGAAGAGATCTTAGTTTCAAGGAAGGTGAACTATGTGTATTTAAGAGTCAGCACTCAGGGGAGTACACAGATTTCAGACTAAAGGGAAGTTGGCACCACGTTACGTGGGACCTTACAAGATACTGGAACGGAAAGGGAGAAGTTGCTTATCAACTAGAGTTGCCTTCTACCTTGGCGGGAGTACACGATGTCTTTCATGTATCTCAGTGAAGAAGTGCTTGCGAGTACACCGAAGAAGCTGACCCAGAGCAGATCGAGATTCAGGAAGATCTAACCTATGTCGAGAAGCCCATTCGTATCCTTGAGACAGTGAAAGGAATACTCGGAATCGAGTGATCAGGTTTTGCAAAGTTCATGGAGTAACCACTCGGAAGATGAAGCCACGTGGGAACGCGAGAAGAATTGAAGTCTGCGCACCCGCACCTCTTCGCCTAAGCTCCGAATCTCGGGACGAGATTCTGTTTAAGGGGGGTAGGTTTGTACACCTGAAAATTATCCTATATAAAATATTGTGCAAAAAGAATTTTCAGAAATGGAATTAAAAGTCTCAATGAGTGAAAGAATAAATCAGGGAAAAATCTGAAGAAAAATGGCTTGAAAATAATTTTATGAAATTCTTTGCTTAATTATTTAATTTTCTGGAATTTCTGGGAATTAATTGGTTGGGGATGTAATTTCGGCAAAATAAATAAGCTCACAGCAGTGAAATAAAAAGAGAAAGGTTTTTAAATCCCTCACAGTTTCTGGGCCAATTTCCGGCCCATTATGTGCCGTGCCAGCCCGTGCCCGTGCCCCGCTAGTGCCGTGCCGTGCCTCTCCAGTGCTCGTGCCGCGCCCTGCAGTGCCGTGCCGTGCCCTGCCGCCAAGTCGTCGTCTTCCTCGCGCCGAAGGCGCTGTAGCACCCGAGCACCCGCCGCGAATCTCGCCGAATCCGTTTGCCTTGGACCCGTTCTCTCCAAATCGGTTGAGGGAAACCTAGCCCTTATCGCCTCTACTAATCCCAAGAAAACCGGAGCTGAATCGTGCGTGAACGGAGCCCCGAAGCCTTTCGAGTCGGTCTCTTCTCTCTCTCTCGTCGCCGCCGCTAAAATCGCCGCATCCGAGCCGGAGTCTCTTCTTCCGCTTAATAGCGAGCCTGGAACCCTAGGGCCATTTTCGCCCTTTGGATCGAGCGCCAGCAAACCTAGCCGCCTCTCCGTGCTTGCGCTTGTTCGCCGCGCCGCCAGGTTCTGGTTTGCACGCGCCGTCGCTCAGCCGCCGTCGAAGTTTCGCCGCCGCCGGTCGGTTAGGTTCGCCGGACGCCGCTGAAGCAGGCCGCCGCCTCGTAGCCCTCGGGAACCGCCGGACGCCATCGTCGACGAAGACCAGAAGCCCTCCGCCGCTCAAGCTCGCCGCCGGCCGTCTCCATCGCCGTTCTTCGCCGTCTCGCCCTCGGTAACGATCGCCTCGACCCCTTTATCCTTTCCCGCTCTCCCGTGCGTCGCCGCCGCGCTGTAGCCGTCGACATCGAGTTTAGCGCGCCGCGTCGCGCCGTCGCTGTAGCCGCCGTGGTCGCCGTGTGTGCGCCAGCTCGCCGCCACCTCAGCGCCGTAGCCGATCCGTAGCCGATCCGATCGGGATCGATGTCGGCCGATGGATCTCCTCGGTTAGATCCATCCGTCGATCCAGACCCTAGAGATCCCAGCCCCGTGGATAGCGGTGGACTCGGTTCACCTTGGACCAGACCCTTCCCTCGACTGACAGTGGGCCCCATTGGTCAGCCGAGAGTCCCCTCTCTCCTGTGACGTCTTAAATACCTTTTCGGAATAAAATTAATTCAATGATACACAATAAATTAGTTAGTTGTTTTAAATAGGCTTAAAATTCTAAAGATCATAACTAATTCATACGAACTCGGTTTTGAGGTGTTCAAGTCTCTATTTCTCTAAAAATCATGAACTATCCATTAAAATATAAATGTACTGTTCATGTGTGTTGATGTACTGTTTTGCTTGTTTGTTATTTGCCTATAGCTACCGACGCTCAGGAAGAAGGCGCAGTTTGTCGAAGCAGGTGTCGAAGACTGTGTGGAGCTGCAAGGCAAGTCACACAGATTCCTCTTTCTCATTGAACATATTGTTCCTATGATTAAAGCTATGTTTTCTTCAACGCTGCATTTATTTTGGAATGTCATCGGGACAGGAAAACCCTAACCTTTGTTTATGGCCCCTTTGATTTGATCATGACATTGTACCTATGGGATAATTTTGACTAGCTACCTTTATTTATTGGTTAGCTAGAATAACTCTAGGACCTGCTTAGCCATGTCTAGCATTAATAGAATAATTTATGGGTTGTCATAATAATTTCTATACTATTCTTCAGTCATATGAAATGATGATCCTATACGACATGGTCGTACAAGGACAACTTAATGGTTCACTAAACTTGAATAAAAGGTGGGTCGCGAGCACCAGGGTTGTGTTTGTTGCTAGCGGTGCTCGTGACGTTAAGGACCGGTTCGCGGACTACTTGTTGCGAAGCAACACTCGTGCTAACACAAGCTAGTATGGGCTAGCAGGAGTTTGAAGTGTGCCGAGTTCAATTAGGAGGCTCAGGGCGTGTTTGTGGCTGGTATAAGTCCACACATGGCAGTGACCAATAAGGCCATGCTTCGGCGTCGGATTCCGTCTTGCGGGGAGTACTTGATCACACCTACCGGAGACGGAGGTTTCGACGGAGGCTCTCCTATTGGGCGAGTTACATGAATGATCCTGTCACATTCCTTACTGAGATACCGTGGTGGTATTGAGGGGCACAGTGATGTGCTGTGGAGTTGTGTCTCGTGGTAAATTGGTACATCTCTGGCCAGAGTAAAACTATTCGGATAGCCGTGCCCACGGTTTAAGGGCGAGCCTAGCAATGTTTCTGTGATTAGTCCCAACTACTTAAATTTAATGGTTGACAGTGGAACTGTGTAGCTCCAGGTTGGAGTGGTTGGGCCTAATACGTTTTGGTGAGCGGGTATAGCGTGGATTAATACTGTTATTTAATTACTGTTTTATTACTCTCTCAAATGTTTTATTAAATGCTTTTATGCAATTATGAGCCATACAATGCCCTCCTTTGTTATCCCGTGCACTTGCATATTTTGCTGTGTGGCTTGCGGAGTATGTCATATGCTCACCTTGCAATCAACAATTCATTCAGAGGAGGACTACAGCGAAGAGGACTACCTGGAGGACTAGGAGGGAGCCCAGTCAAGTACGTGGAGTGGGAATCGTCACGCTGTTGTTTATTTATCCGCTGCTAGAACTTTATTATTTGAGAGGTACCATTCACCTCTGTAATAAATGCGTACGCTATGTAACCAATTACTTTGATTATCAATTTTGTCATGTGTGCCTCGGTTGATTCCTGGACGAGGATTTACACACAATAAAACTCCAGAATTTTGGATGGAAATTCTGGGCGTGACACGACCCAAGGTAGCCCATTTGCCATAATTGTTTGAAACAGTGTCAACGGCCTCGATTCCCGCCCGGTCATCATATCTCTATAAAACGCTTCGTCTCCCTACCCTTTTTTACGCTTTCACATCACCAGAGCACCACCGCTTCATCTTCCAACGCTTCAACAAGCTCTACCGAATCTAGACGAACCGTCGCAGCCCTCTTCTTCGGCCGTTGATTCCTGCATCTTCTTCCTCTCTCGCGATGGCATCGGTATCTACAGTTCCTGAGGTACTCTTCCTACCCGATTATTTCCCCCGATTTTGTGGCCCTAAACGCATCCAATCTGCATGTTCTTATCTGTTCTTCGTTATGTTCTTGTTTACTGTAGCATCTTAGAGACCAGATCTTGATCCCGGCCGTCGATTACCCAAACTTTTCTACCATGGCCCCATGGGTAGCGAAGATCCCACCGATTTCATATGCGCCGAGACCCAGCGTATCCCTTTCAAGAACTCGGCCATGCGAGTCAGTGACTGGACTAACAGCTTCAGGTCATGGCCGAGCAAATTGCTCGGGTGGAGAGATTGGTACGGCAGGGTATCGGCCGCGAAGAGAACCTACTGGGAAGAATCACATATTAGCCATTGCATCAATCTCTCTCTGGCCGATATGGAAAGGAATGAACCCCTGCTCGCATCGGCCTCATACTTCTGGTCCGATGCCCTCAACGCCTTCCTGTTCGGGCACGGGCCGATGACCCCCACTTTGCTAGATGTGACTATGCTCACCTGCCTGGACACGACAAGCTACATCGACCCCTTCAAGCTCTGCTTCAAACCTGCTCATTCGCTCCAGCAAGAACATCGAGCGGCTGGTCCAGGTACCATATCATTCACAATAAGGAACTGGATCGGTTGAATGACCGGGAACATGTTGCTTTTCTGAACCTATGCTGGAGCGGTTTATTTTTGGTAGCACAACCTCGGTCCAACGATCAACATGCAGTGTTTGGCAGAGTGCTTGGTTGATCGGCAAACAGATCCCCTTGGGTCAATTCCTCCTTGGCGCCACTTATCATGCTTCACCAAGTGGCGACAAGCTATCGCCGGCCAGCCCGTTGCCATATCGGGGGTCCTTGGTGTTTGTATAGCTCTGCTCAATGTCTACACCTCCAGCCTTCTCGGGGATTCTTCTCTTCTCAACCAATCCTTTCCAGCCAACCACACAGAAGAACCAAGATCCATTTATCGCTGATGCGTTTCCATGGGCGAAGCTGCATCGCCCTCTCTGGCGGCAAGATAACCCACTGGACTCAGTCAGTGGTTCAAGGGGTTTTTTATGGTTTCACAGGGAGGCCACTCTCTGGTTCGCATACAATGATACATCATCATTTGAGATCTTCTAACTTCGACCCACTCAACGCTTTGGACAATGATAGTCCAGGCATATTCCTATCGGCCATCACCCCCGTCTGCTGCCACTGGTTCTCTCTGGGCGATCGCAGCCTTCATATGAGTTTTACCATCCATTCGGTCGGCTCCCGCCAGTTTGGCCTTGGTCAGCTTCCGATCGGCCTATTCTTTATCGACAACTTCAGGCCTGGGGCAATGTCAGCAATGCCCTAGAATATGATCGGCATGCGGACTTTGGCAGACCCCCTTCTTCTAGCGCCGCCACCGAGGTGTATATTTGCACTGGCCAACACCAAGCTTTTTGTCCGATGGTGGTCAGAATGGAAGAAACATTTATTCAGCTTAGCGGCCACCTGTTCGTTCCCGTCTTGACACCGAGTACATCGAATCCGATGAAGAGGTAACACCTGTAAGCCTTAATCGCCTTCTCCGATCAACTCTTACTCTAATTTTGCAGGCTGCCAGCGTCGAGCCCACAAGAAGCAACAGCGGTCGGCGATTCTGTATCAACCTCCATGGCCACTCCAAACTTAGGGCGCGACGCTCCATCTCCATCGGCTTCCTCAAGGCGCTCGCGATAGGACAAAAACGGAAGAAGTTAGCGCATCGCCCTCTCGAAGAAGCAAAAACCGATGCCGATGTCGTTGTTCCGACGCCACTTCTCCCCAAACAACATCGGCTCCCTCATCTCCTCAGGTATGCGTCAAGTCTCAATATTATTACCCGCTTTCCACTTATCTCAACGAGTTTCATTTTCAGCCCGAAGCATTGGCTCCAGAACCTCAACCTTCTTCCGACATTTCCTCCAAGCACCGAGCCGATGGCTTCTTCAGCTGCACTCTCGCACCAAGTCCTCCCAGCGTTGATGAGACTGCTCCTATTCATCGGCTGACATCGGCCCTCCGAAGAACAACCCATTCACCTCCCTGAAGCCGATGCACCCGAGCTGCTGATGTCCTTCCCTAGGTAACCCTTCATGCCCATATTTGCTTTTAAATTTCTATTGATCTTTTACCGATGCAATTTGCAGTCTTAGCGATTTGTTTTCCTTTGACATCGCAAGTATCTGGAGGCAGAAGATGAACCCAGCCACCAGCGCAGCAACCAAACGTCGTTTCCAGTCGCGTGCGCGATTACTTATCAAGCATCAACAATCGGCTGGACAACCCATCGATGCGCTGGTGGAAGATTGCGGGCCTATTCGGGCAGACTCACAGAAATTGAACACCATCTGCCCGAAGAACTCATCGACGCGTTAACCCCTGAGCTACCTGGAGTCCATAGGTTTTTAAACTCATCAAGCTTAGACAGCGCATAGCCGATCGTGCAGACAACAAGAATCACGAAGACATCCAGCCGATCGACTGCTAGCCCAGATAGAGAAGAAAAGACTTGATGACATGGCAGCCGCCCCCAAGGGCTCCAACCCAAGCTAGATCAACTGAAGAAGAAGGAGGCCAATTTGCTGGTAAGAACTTGAAAAACGTTCGCAAGGATCTTGAAGCCAAGAATCCAGCTTATCGGCTCGCCGCCAAGCCATCCAAGACAAGAGCTAAGGTCGTAGCACGGTGCGTCAAGTCATTTATCGGCGCAAGAATTGAAAATCATCCCGGGCTCCGATGAAGATGACATCCAGGCATCAATGAAATTGACCAAATCCGCCTGACGCAATCAAAACGATCCAAAAGTTCATGTAACTTATGACCGATGGCCCCCTGAAACATTAATTGTTACTGTAATATATCCTGATCGGTCTGCCGCTGCTTCTCGTCCCATAATATTTCTGTTCGCTTGATCTAAAGGCGATATCGATTGATATCGGCTATTTAGGCGATGCAAAACATCGGCTTTCCGGATTATTTTAGAAATCCACTACACTTAACGATTTAAGAATTGATCCAAATGCTAGGATAGTATTTTTGAGATATTTTCCGTTAAGTGCTTTAGCAAACTCCGTCCCGTCAGATCTTCTACACATAGGCATTACCAAGGCACACGTCGATTAATCCGATAGGGCCTTCCCAATTAGGTGACCATTTTCCATACTTATTATCCCTGGACCCATCGGCAAAATCAACTTCCCACAAGATCTCCTTCGGCAAACGATTTATTCACTTTTTGTTGTAATGCCGAGCCGCCTTAGCCTTGTTTTCCTTGATCCTTTCAAGCCTTAACCGGATTCTGAGCCAAATCTTCAAGTTCATCTGTCTTTAAATTATAATAATCATCGGCTGTCAACTGATTCTGCAAAGAAATTCTCTAGAGCCGATGTTAGTCTCCAAGGTTAAAACTGCCTTACTAACTAATACGGTGGCACTCGAGTAGATCCATGACATGCCATCCGATAGGCCATAGTGAATCGGCTAATGTAGTATGCCATCGCGCGGCTGCTCATCAATTTTCCGCTTAATCAACTTGATCAAACTCTTGTTAGAAGCTTTCTGCTTGTCCATTGGCTGAGCATAATAGGCGACGAATTTATAGCTTGATTCATACTGGCAGCAAACTGTTGAAACTCATCAGATACGAAGATAGACCCTTGATCAGTGGTTATCGTCTGAGGAATCCAACTGATAAATATATGCTCCTTCACAAATTCGATTGCCTCTTGGACGTAACTTTTCTTCAAAGGAATCGCCTCTACCATTTGGTAAAATAATCTGTTGCTGCCAATATGAACTGTATGTCCTTTACTTGATGGAGGAAACCTGGCCGATCATGTCAATTCCCATCCTCGAACGGCCACAGTTTGATGATAGGATTCATAGCCGATGCTGGTGCTCGTTGTACATTTTCAATTCTGACATCTTGACATCCTTTATAGTACCCTGAAGCATCTTCCAACATCGTCGGCCAAAATATCACTCTCTCAGCAACCACTTCATCTTATAAGGATTGATGAGTCCCACAACGGCCTTCATGCACTTCACACATAAACCACTTTGGCTTCTTCAAATTCAGGCACCTAAGCAGAACTCCCTCAAAAGTCTGATAATACAGTTCCCCATCAAGCAGCACATACTTAGTAGCTTTATATCGATTTTTCTGGAAACCGATTTGCGACGGATTTTGCAAAGTAATCAATTATCTCCTGTCTCTAGTCATCACGGATTGCTCTGGATGTCAATATCAGCTATCTCAACTTCAACTGCCTATTCAGCCGATACCCTGAAGCAATCTGTGCAAGATCATTGGCTTCCAAATTCTGCTCTCTGGGAATATGATCTATTGATACTATCTTGAAATCCTTTAATAAATCCGTAACTCCTCATAATATGACCTCAAAACATCATCCTGCACTCATATTCTCCAGACAATGCTTGACCACATAAAGAATCGCCAATTATCTATGCATCGGCTCGATCTCCTTCAAGAGTTGAAGTCCTTTTAGCACCGCTCGTATCTTGCCTGATTGTTAGTCCGATAAGGCTTAATTGTAAAAGCAAACTCAAAACTTGCCCCCGAGGCGATATAATATAAGCGAATACCGAGATCCATGCTTGCAAACCGATCCATCAAAAAAAAGTCATGGATAGCTCTACATAGTCTTCGTGAGCCCCTCTGTGTTGTACAATGAAATCGGCCACGCTTGTCCCCTTGATTGCTTTAGCCGATTCATACTCAAGTCGACTCTGTCAAAGCAAAAACCCATTTTACCAACTCGACCTTTCAAGACTAGAGCCGACAGCATATATTTGACACATCGGCCTGGCAAACTACTGTACATTCAGCCGATAGGATATAATGCCTTAACTTTGTACAAAGAATATAAGCACAGGCATACTTCTCACGCAGGTATCTTGTTTCACATCCAAAAATCTTCTGCTCAATAAATACAACTCGCTCTTTGCCTTCAAATCTTGAATTACAAACCGACCGATGATTTTCTTATCGGATGACAAGCAACCTGAACGGCACTCGCTTTTAGGCGGAATTAAAACAGTGGGGAACTCAGATATTCTTGATCTCGTCAAATGCCTTCTGCTGTGCTGCCCCCCACAAAAATTCTTGATCGCCTTCACTTCCAACACGGAGTGAAGATTCAATACTTGAATAATTTGATATAAATTTCTTACAAAATTAATGCTTGCGATCAATGACTACAACTCTGTTATTGCTTGGTGGCTGCCGTAGTCTTAATGGATTGATGCTTCCACTGACTAACTTCAATTCCTCGCTCATGAACCAAAAAAACCCCAAAATGCCCACGATACACAAAGCGCCAACTTATTGGGATTCATTCTTAGTCGTATTTCTTGGCCCTCTCCAAGCACTTTTCGTCATCAGCTATATGGTTTCTCACTTTAGACTTGATCACCACTATCAATATAAATTTCTACAAAGCCGATGAGATCATGAAAAATATAATTCATCGCTCTTTGATAAGTCGCACCGGCACTTTTCAAACCCAAATGTATTACTAACCCACTCATAAAACGAGGTACGCTCCTGGAACCGAAACAACAGTCTTAATATAATCTTCTTCAGCCATAAATCCTGATTGTATCCCGCAATTGCCGTCCATGAAGCTGATATCTTTGGCTCTGGTGCATCCAAATAAATACGACTATCGGCATGGTATTCATCCGGGGTAGCTTTATTCCAGATCCGCAAATCAATACATATCCTCAATTTTCCCATTTCTTTTCCACGGGACGTATTAGAAACCACTGCATATCGGCTGGCTTAAATGGCATCAATAAAACTTGTGACTTTGCTTTTCGCTCATATAATCTCTTAACCTCCTTGGGCCATTTAATGGCGAATCCTGGTTTATGGGCAGCGATGTTCAACAATGATCGGCTTGAGTGCTGGCTCTCTGGTACTCCAG